>VUQK01012253.1:56528-67597 GCA_015106715.1 Bujurquina vittata
CGCAAAAAAACCGCTTTTATGCCTTCCTTTTCCCCGTCAAAACTTAACCTGTACCCAAATCAAAACCCCCCCCCCCCTTCCAGCTGCAGTCATCAGTTGTTTAAAGACAAAAAAAAAATCAGTTTGGATTCAGAATGAAAAAACTTTTAAACAGAACAAATGACAAAAAACTTTCTGGGATTAAGCTAAAACATCTGAACTCAGGAAGTGCTGCTCCACAAGTGTCCCTGAACTTTTTATTACCCTTGCTGGGACTTGGCACTTGACTAAAATAATGAATTTATGTACCACCTATTCAAACCAGTACTCATCTCAAGGTGCTTTATTTTGTAAGGCTAATATCCTAAAACATTAGAGAGAAGACCCAAAAAAATCAGAGGATCCTGTATGAGCAAGCACACGGCGAAGTGTAAAAAACCTCCCTTTTAACAGGAATAGAGCAAAGCAGGCTCAGAGAAGGGCAGCCGTCTTCCTTGACTGGTTGATGGGTGAAGGGAGAGAAGAGAGTAAAGGAGAGCACAGAGAGACCAAAAACAGGACAAAAACCAAACTGGGACCTGGCTCCACAGGAAAGGTGCCTGATAGCTACACAATCTACATCCCATTCATTCTACTTTGGGAAACTAGAAACTGCAAGCAAGCCTGCAGTCTGAGAGTGACACGCTCTATTGGAATAATATTATACTTTAACGTCGTTAAAATAGGGCCTAATCATTTAGGACACTGCATGTGAAGAGAAAGAGTTTAAAATCAGCTGTGGGTGTAACAGGGAGCCTATGAACATATGTTTCTTTCTAGTTTTGTGTGTTCAGTACAACTCATTGCAGATTTGCCTTGATGGGAAAATCACCATGAAAAGGAGTCCAAAGGACTGCCTTTTCAACATAATTCATCAACACCAGTAAGAACACTGCTTTGCAAATCTAATACAGAGAAAGAGACTGCATTTGTACTTGTGCTCATAAAGATGAACCTCACTCGTACTTCATCAGCACATCGTTAGCATGCAACAAAATTCTCTTATTAGGCTGAATCCTTCAGTGATGAAAGTGAGTGGTATGACATCCGGGGTAAAAAGCTGACTGAACATTATGTAGTAATGCATGTCATTTAGCATGATAGGCTAACACATATAAGTGGTATAAGTCTCGGTATGCATGCTGACAAACAAGATTCAGTAAGAAAGCCTCAGAGCTTTTCAGAGTAACAGATGTTTTTGAGTGACAGACTGGTTATTTATTAGGTGGCCAATGCTTATCCTTAGACTTAGGTACTGAGCCCTTCCTCTCAGGCCTCTAAATGAAGAAGGATCTGCTTGATCTACAATACACAACTCTAATTGAATATGGACTCTGGATCAGGAAGCCATATGCAGTCAAGAGTAAATAAATACTAGAAAAAAGACAGACGTACAAAAAGCTTGAAGCATAAAAAATGGAAATATATCCATTTTGAGGTTACTTTGATTAAATGTTAAGATGCCTAAATACATTTTTCCCTTTGTTTCTTTCCTCTCATCCCTGTCTGGCACTAGATCACAGAGTTCTAAAAATGGGATTCTTCTTCTACTCTGTTTTTTTCTGTGCGTGTGTTGTTCTGCTCAGTTTTATTCCTGATCACTTCTCTGCACCATCAGATAGTATTCAGAATACAGCCACATGTGCTGACCCTGTTTCAAATCTTTTAGTCTTAATACCCCCAAACAGCATCCCTTACATCATGCACTTCTGAGCGGCAGTGGGAGTGCATGATCTGTCTTGTGTCGTACTTCTCCCTTAAGTTTTTTGAGGACGGTTTATCTGGTTCCAGCAGAGCAGGTTCTAATAGAGAGGAAGCTGAAGGCCAAACACACTCAGGCTTTAAAAGGCTGAGGCCATGTGGAAATGGCCTATATAACCACAGGAGGCTCTTAGGATCTGCCGGGCCACGCCAGTAAATGACAGAACAGTGAGTTAGATGGATGGCAGCCTGTCTACTCTTAAGATCAACTTAGAAGGGCAGCAAAGAGCATATTATTCACAGATAGCCATTCATAGAATACAGTTAGATGTTTCAATCATGAAGCTTACAGGATTGAAAGACCTGCCTTGACTAAAGGAGAGATTATAAATTTTAGTGATCAAAACAAAATAAAGCAAAACACCATGACTACTGTGCACCCTCAGAATTTAAAAATGTGGAGAAGATTTTAGAAAATTGAACTGCTCCATTGTATGCATGGCATTAGCTATCTGAATCTTCCTAAATTTCCATTAATGGAAGTACCAAATTTTGTACTTTTGTCTGTATCATATGACACACGTGTGCAAGCACTACAAGCAAACGCCGTCACCCTCACCTAAGTCGATCCAGGCAATGAAATACGTGTGATATCAGTCCTGTGGCGCTGTACAAATCCGCTCTTAGGCTTATTGTTTTCATATCACTGCAGGGAAGAGAAACTTGGATGCTCCAACTCTGTACAGACCTTAACAGAGCACAGACTCTGTAGGTCAAGATCACCCCTCTGTAGAGAGACCCACAACATATGAAGGACGCACGCACGCACATACACACACGCACTTGCACGTTCTGACACATTTTTCCCTCATTTTTTTCTACACACAATAATAAAGCTACGACACACAGGAAATCACCCAGAGATAGAGGAGAGGAAATTAGAAACACCCTCTCAGCATCCCCAATGAAAACATTTGCAACTCTGGAGCAGAAAAATCTCAGTGGAAGGATCGGCAGCAAACGGAAAACACATCCCTTTGTTTAAAAAACCTGATACCTCTCCAAATGTAATCTTCCTGTGCCTGCACCAGACGGGACACTGTGTTTCCTAAGTGGTCAGTCAAATGAACAGAAGGTCCTCATAGTACAGAACCCACTATCCCACCCACCCACTCTTAACCTTCTGCTTCCCTTTCTTCTTCACATCTTCCTGCATTTTCTGTTTGGTAAAGAGTAAAAAAAACAAAAACGAATTTGGAATATTAGGCGTAATATATAAATAAACAGTGTCTCCCTGTTTATTAATGTTATTAATGTGTGTACCTGAAGATGAGACTATGCAGATGTATCTTGTGGTGAACTGATACAGTTTTATCTGATACAGTTTTAGCTGCAACCTCAGAAAGCAACTTTAGTTCCTGGTGTCCACGAGAAAGCATTTAAGCATGATGCCTACTGACAACAGATAGGCTACATCTCACCCACATGCCACCACAAGCAATAGTTCGTGGCCTGGCACTGCAGAACAGCCAGGCAGCCAGCCATCCCTGTGGCCCTGCATTCCTCTCTTCTAACACTGCTTACAGAAGCTGACAAGCTCTGGAGGTCTCCCTGGCTGAGGTGGAAATCTGCAAAAATAAACGCTTTAGGTGACATGAAGGCTTTGTTTGTTTCTGCTGGCCCAGCTGTTTGTGTTACCGCGGTGGGTTAATTGCGACTTTGATCGCTGCGTTTATTGATCCAGCAGTGGCCTTAGGAGCACGGCTGGCCTGGCTCGCCTCACCTACTCCCACCCCGATCTCAAACAATCACCCGTCCACCACCTCAGCATGGTGAGCCAGTACAGATGGGGTCTACTGGGCTGAACATGGTTCTCTGCTGGCAGTGCGTTAGCAGATCGTAGGAAACTACAAACAGCTAATCTACCTGCAGAGAGCATCTGTTGCCAGATGGAGGCAGTGTCCAAAGTATGGGTAGAACTAGCCTGTGGGTTACTCTCGCTTGTGCTGTTGTTAATCTGAAGAAGAGTAAAGTTATAACATACAAAAAGCTGAATGTTATAAATAACTCAACTCAGACTCACCCATCTTATTCATTGGTGCAGCCAGTGTCTATGCTTTTCCTCCTGTACTTGTCAACCAATCGGTCAACCTAGGCATAGCCAAGTCTGTGTCTATGCATAGCTTATTGGGGTTTTCGGGGATTGCATGGGAGCATGTTTGTGAAGGATAAAAACTATCTCCGTAGTCAAATACCTGCACAAACAGACACAATCACGGCACCATACAAAAAGCATATGGGGTGACTATGACAAATCAAGTCTGAGGAAATATTTGAAGAGGGTGGTCGAGACTGCATGTGTTCTGATGTAATAGCTGATGTTTGACTATGCAACTCCAAGGATGGAGAGACTGCTTATTAGATAGGACCAGAATTGTTTAAAGGTTAGATTGCAAGTGACGCAAGATTCATGGCATAACTGACAATTTAGAATAAAGCTGTCACATACAAAGCCAGCTTTACTAAAGTCTTGCCAAAATTAAGCTTGGCTTGGTTTATTGACAGTGGTGGTGGCACGGCCAGACAATTTTGCCTTGGGTTGAAGTGAGCCAAGGTGGCTGTGATAATGTTATGCAGTATGCAACAAAGGCCAAGTTGGATTAAATGGTGATGGACTACAGATGAAAAGAGGATTCAAGGGCTAACTCTGGCAGATTTTCACCACTACTGATTTATGCGGTGCGACCAAGTAAAGTAGGCCAAACTTGGCTGTTCTAAACCCCGACTGATCTGATTTGACCTGTGTTTGGCATGGCTTCCCTCACTGTCCCAAGACAAAGGGTGGATGTGTGCTCCAACAATTTAACCAGATTCCCATCCAAACGAGCTTTCCAAGACACATTCCAAAGATCAGGGCATGAAGTGCAAATCATTTTTCTATGACAATTTTAAAACATCGCAATTCTGTCAGCAATTGTGTGCTTCTGTGACAATTGTGTACTCGCTGTAGTGTATCACAATGAAAATCAGGTCCAAGTCTCTAAACTGCCGAGATTCAAGAGGCTAAAAACACAGGAGAATTTTGGTAAGCAGATTTCCAGTGAAGTCCGGTGAGAGGGTCAAATATGCGAGTGTGTCTATAATGGCTCTGAGGTCATTAGTGTATTGACACAGCAGCAGATGATGGGATGGGATTCTGGCCACACATGCACATTAACACACACACCCGTCAACATGTGCATGTGTGCAGACAAACACAGTGTTCTCACAGTGACATCTATTTTTGAATATCAGCCTCTTGATTTAGATAAGGTGATACTTTCTTTTATATTTTATTTTATTATTGTAATAAATAAGGTCACATATGTGGATGCCAGTCAGAATGTGTGCATGCACTGTTTAAATGTCAAAAAATATGTTATTTGACATATGTTCATATTTTGGGGACCTCTGACAAAATGCACTGAGGAGTGTATGGGTAGGTTTTGTGTGTGAGGGTGATTACAGGTCAATCAAATCACCTTTACCCCGTTTTTAAGCACATCTGTTTTAAACAAATAGATGTTATTTTTGTAAAATGATAGCTTTTACTTTTCCCACTGAGATTCATCCAAGTAAATATAAATGTATGCATTTAGACTTGCTCTAGTATTGAAGCCTGAATTATATTTAGTGTACAGTACCTACCAAATTGCTTAAGACGAAGATGAGCCAACATGTCTCAGGATTTGTAAGATGATTGTCAAGTTTAAAAGCTGACAATTTATCGCCACAATATTGAAAGAAACATGGTGTTTTAAGTGGCCCAAAATTAAAGCTATAATTACAAATCACTTGGAAATTGTGGGTTCTGACAGACAGGGAGGATGAGGTGTTGAATGGAAGGATGATAGGATGAAGGGAGGGGGGCAGAGGATGAAGTAATGTGCCTGCACAAAGCGCTCAAGCCGGGGGTCAGATCCTGTTCATGGAAACCATCTGGCCAGCTCGATGTGAGCCACACCAAATACAGTGCACATGATTCTCCTTTCTGTATCCTCCTGCCTTCACTCTCAGTTTCTGCCTGTTTTTTTCCCCTGCATTCTTCCTTGCTTCCTAAACTCCCTCTCCTTTCCACCACTTTACCTTTTCTACCCCACTGCTTTTTCTCCTCTTTTTCTCTTTCAAAAAGTATCCTACTCATTAATGCATGGCAGCTGCAGGGAGCAGTGTTACTTCATTTTTCCATGGCAACGGTCTCTCTGTTTCAGCAGATCCCATTTCAGTTTTGGTAGCAACGTGCTCCGTTGCCAGTGCTGAACACATTCATGTGTTAAATAGAAGGAATCATTTTAAAATTCCTGAAATAGAATCACCGTCCTGATCACTTTTAATTATTATCAGGGCCAAAAAAGAACATGGGTGTCCTCAGGAGAATAGGGTGGAGAAGAGGAGAGGACTGGATGAAAAGGACTATGGCTGAGCGATGGGGGAGAGGCGTAGGAAATAAGCAGGGAGAGTAAACACATAGAACAGAGGAGGTGGTAAGAAAACCACAAGGTAAAGTGAAGAGCTCAAGAGATGTGGTATATCACAATGACCAGAGAAGCACAAGAAGCTCCAAGGTCGACTGCAAGAGGCATTTAAAGATGTTTCACACCACTGCAACATAAGCAACATTTGCACACTGCCCAATGTCAAGTGACTATTTAAATTTTAAAAAAAGCATATTGCATGACTAAGAAACTGCCTCTTCAGGGCAGTTCACAAGGTTCCTCAAAGCATCCACAATAAGGATAATCTGTGCTGGACACAACACTCTGAGTTCACTGTGCGTGTTGCAATGGACACTGGCTCTGCTGCTCTTAGTGAGTGAAAGACTGAAACCGTTTGTCCAAGCAGTGATTAGCATAGGTAATGTGTAAACTCCATTTGTCTATGAGCCAGCAAGCTTTTCTGTTTTCAATATACACTGTTTGACTTTGTCATTGACAGTCTATTAAGTTATTTGATGGCTCTGAATTATTTATGAATAATAACTTGGCCATTTTCAATCCATGTGTCATCTATTATTCCTAAAGCCATAAGCGAGCCTTGCAAACTTAGATAGCTAAGACTGTACGTAATTTAAATCAAAGAACCATAGAATCATAATCATAGATAAGTCAACATATCATAGATAAGAGTGTGACACTCATGGATAATAATCTGTACTTTAGCCATGCATGAGGGGACATCACCAGGAATCTATGATAACTATGTTAAAGGGCAAATATGGTGTAAAGACTTATTTTAGAGCATAAAACTACAAATATAAACTGTGCCTGTTCTGTTTTTCCAGCTGCTATTCTGGTTTTATACTTTGAGAGGGATGTGTGTAAGACATTACATAAGCTTGGATATTCAAGTAAGCCTGAGACTCTAAGAAAAAATGCACGAGTGCAGTTTTTTAAGTTGTGCTTTTTCTTGAGGTGAGGTAGGGATGATGCAGCGGAAAGCTTTAAAACAAACAAATTAGATGAATGATCAAGATGGATCACATAAAAATTAAAATACAGAATTACATTTATTAATTACGGTACTTGTGACACCAGTGGAGTAAACTAACACTGATGATACCCCCCAGTGATCTGTACATTTTCCCTTTTTACATCAATAGTTTTGAATCTCATTCCTATTAAAATGAACCCAGTTTAGTATCAATGCAAGATCTTAATGTGCTTGTCTGTCACTGTGAACGAGAATGTATAAGATTAATGAAAAGAATGCCACACCAACAAACCATCATAACACCATTTTAGACCAGTACTATGGGGTTAAAAAAAAGCGTTTACAGAGTCACCGGCTATCACATCTCCCTGTTCTGTTTAAACGGTCTTAAGTGGTCTCAGAAGCTGTAGAATAATAAATACTTTGGTAACTCTGTATCCCCCAGTCTCATTAACCTAACCTTTTTCTGTCCTTCCTGCTCCTCACTTCTGTAAAAGTCAGAAAGAAAGCCCCGCATGTTAAATTGGGCACATGTGCAGCAGAAGTGTGAGCCATTAGGTATTCTGTTTACACCACACTAAAATAAATGGAGTGGTTCAAGTTTGGGGATATCCAAGACCTGGGGTACCAGCTGTTGGGGTTTTCGGTTTGGTTCGCTTCCACTCCCATGTCAACAGGACAGAGTATTTCCTAATTACTGCTGCACTATGTGGTGTGGTCCCAGTCACACAGCCGAAGGGGACAGAGGAAAGTGGAGGCAATGACGGGCTCAGCAAACTATTAGAGGGTTGAGTTAACTTTTGTGAGAGTACTGTAAACAGCTCAATGTTCTGACATGAGACGCAGGTTGTGGAGAATTATTTTAAATCACAGGATCTCTTTCATGTTTGAATGACAGATTGTGTGGTCCAAGCAATAAGAATTAAGATGACTTAAGAGGAGTTGTTTCACTTATGCCTCAATAGTTATTGTTTACATGCTCAAAGAAACTCACCTTAAAGCCCTATTCCAATTAAAAAATGACTCAGCTGTGACTTAACCCTGCAAGTGAGTTGCCACGTTGCCCACAATGAATAAGCCCACTGAGAGAAAACCTCTCTGCACCTGTGATGACCTTCATGCATTTACAACATTATAACAATGACCACATACGAAATTGGAATCTAGTTAATTTATGATCCTTGTTGTGACATGTGACATGATAGCCTGCTGACATTTAAATGTAATCATAACTTTGTTTGCATCTGACTTAAACTACAGTAAGAGGAGACACTAATGTTTCAAGAGTGATGTAATTGCAATACTTGAAATCAGTTGTTGTTAACTGTGGTCAGCCTAAAATCCTAATAATTGATGAAAACAATTTTTGATTAATACTCTGGGTACATGAAGCCAGCGTTTTCCCAGCAATACTGTGGCTAATCTGCCAAAACTGAGCCTAACACATTACTGAACAAAAAGATATCCATATGTACCATGCAGTAATGCACCCCACATGAGTACTATGCACAGAGAAACACATATGTGCACACACCGTGATGTCCAGCTCTTGCATCAAGAGGAGGCCTGTCAGAGAGTTGTCAGCACTTCCTGATGTGCTTCAGATGGGGCTAGTTGTGATGTGGTCTCTGCTAACTGGTCCAGTCAAGATGTAGCAAACAGACAACCAATGGGAGCATTTAACTTTCCAGTTAGACAGACAGGCAGGGACATCCAGCCAGCTAGCAGGCAAACCGGAAATTCAGCTTACCATAATGGGACATGAGATGCTATATATGCATCTGTATGTAAAAGACAGTAATCAGTTAACAGCTAACAGAAGTCCCTGGATGCCATATGGCCTCAACAACACGGAGCACAAAGCTGGCATGGGTTGAGCTGAACTTCAATATTTTACCATAACAGAAGACAGAAATACACTATATTTCCAAAAGCATTCACTTACTCATCCAACTCATTGAATTGAGGTGTTCCAATCATTTCTGTGGCAACACGTGTATAAAACCAAGCACCTAGGCACGCAGACTGCTTCTACAAGCATTTGTGAAAGAATGGGTCTCTCTCAGGAGCGTGGTACCATGATTGAACGTCACCTGTGTAACAAGTCCTGTCGATAAATTTCCTCACTACTAAATATTCCATAATCAACTGTTAGTGATATTATAACAAAGTGGAAGTAATTGGGAATGACAGCAACTCAGCCACAAAGTAGTAGGCTATGTAAAATCACAGAGCGAGGTCAGCAGATAGTGCATGAAGGTCAGCAACTTTCAGCAGTCAATTGCTACAGACCTCCCAACTTTATGTGACCTTCAGATAAGAACAGTGCATGGAGAGCTTCATGGAATGAGTTTCCATGACCGAGCAGCTGCATCCAGTGAAAGCATCTTAGTTCCAGTGAAAGGAACTCTTAATGCTCAATTTTGGACAATTTCATGCTTCAAACTTTGTGGGAACAGTTTGGGGATGGCCCCTTCCTGTTCCAACATGACTGCTCACCAGTGCACAAAGCACTGGTGAGCAGTCCATAAAGACATTGTCCATAAAGACATGGATGAGCAAGTTTGGTATGGAAGAACTTGACTGGCCTGCACAGAGTCCTGACCATAACCTGATAGAACACCTTTGGGATGAATTAGAGCAGAGACTGCAAGCCAGGCCTTTTCGTCCAGCATCAGTGACTGACCTCACAAATGTGCTTTTGGAAGAATGGTCAAAAACTCCCATAAACACTCCTAAACCTTGTGGAAAGACTTCCCAGAAGAGTTGAAGCTGTTCTAGCTGCAAAGGGTAGGCAGACATCATATTAAACCCTATGGATTATGAATGGGATGCCACTCAAGTTCATATGTGTATGAAGGAAGATGAGCAAATACTTCTGACAATATAGTGTAGGTGGTCAGGGAAAGGGATTACTGGTCTCAGAGTCAGAAGGTACACTATGGGCCAACCGTTTATCAGGGTACACATGTATGTTTTATCCTTACACTTGGAAACTGATGATCGAATGCAACACTGAGCCCCTAAGCAACTATAAAACCTTGCAGATATTAGATTAATGGGCAAGCTCATAGAACTTTCATCCAAGATCAGTGGCACGGAAATGTATAACCAGTTTGGTACCTGCAGCGTAAGTCGTTTAACAGCATCCCAGGAATGGGCGATGAGCTCCTTCATTCGTTCCTCTGAAGTTGTCCATGACTCCACAGCTGTGGTGTCAGGCATCACCCTCATTGGGATGGACAGTGGACGTGATTCTGAGAAAAGGGGGGGGGGGGGGGGGGGGGGGGGGGGAGGAAGGGGGGGGGGGGGGGGGGGGGAAACGGACGGACGACAAAGGTGAATTTGCAATGAAGCTTTTCTTAAACAATGAATCTCATTGTGATTGCCATTTCTCAGAATAGTGTGTACTTAGCACTGTTATTAGACTTGTTGAAACATTTAGCTGACTGCTGAAGGAGCCCCTACCACAGAAGTAATGCAGCACCTTGTAAAGTCTTAAATAAAAACTAGGTTTTATTTATTAACATGAGAAAAAAAAATTGCCCTCCATTTATCCTTTATTTCACTCTCTTCATAATTCACTGTTATTTTCATTTACTGTACAGTATCATGTTATATGATGTTTAACTGACACTTCATTGAAATGATGTAATGTTGGCAGTCAGGTTTCTTGTCTCCTACAGCGGGAGAGGGAACTATGAAACTGAGAGAATGTGCACACACACACACACACACACACACACACACACACACACACACACACACACACACACACACACACACACACACACACACACACACCCACACACACACACCTATACACAACACATGTCCTGGTGCGCCTGCTGTGGCCCAGACGAGGGCTGAATGTCTGTGCT
>VUQK01012253.1:67617-81598 GCA_015106715.1 Bujurquina vittata
AAGATATAATTTGTGGACAGTCTTCTCTTCTCCCACAGAGGGAGAGAGAAATATAAAACAGAGAGAATGTGCACACACACACACACACACACACACACACACACACACACACACACACACCCACACACACACACTTCTAGACATGACATGTCCTGGTGTGCCTGCTGTGGTCCAGACGAGGGCTGATTGTCTGTGCTGACACTCATGGCAACAGTCAAGCACAAAAATCATACAGTAACAAATATATTCAATTGTCCTTTCCACCAACTATATGAATCAAAGCACACCTTCTGTGTATAAAAACCAGTTATTGTTTAAGACGATGGCAGACAGCTTGAAACTGAGTGTGAGAAATATACACAAAGAGGAGGAATGAGACAGAGGCGTAAGGGCAATGTAGCAGGTTAACCTGAGGTCTGTGGATGTTAAAGCCATTAGGGCGTCAGAGGTTAGACAAAGAGGTGGAGGTCTCTCTAAAGACACATTAAGACATATTCCATGATTTAAAGGTCTGCCTTGCTCAGCAGCCCTATCCCACAGTTTTCATGAAACAGCAGTGATGTCAAGCTCTGATGTCATGCAATGATAGCCTGTTGCTGGGGAAAATGGCAAAAAGGATGGTTAGTTAACCTGATTTGCAATTGTGGGTCAAGGTGTATGTGCATATCACTGGAAGACTAAGGCCACCGGTATCTGTATGTTAGGTTTTTGTGTGCGTGTGTGTGTGTGTGTGTGTCTCCAAGTGGAAGAAAGCAGAACTGAAGGCCAAGATCGCTGTGTCTGGTCTCTCGAATAGTACTTTCTCACACTCAGCATCCAGGTGCCTCTGGCACTTAGGGACTATGAAATGGACTCTATTTGTCATAATGCCTACAATCAGTGTTGCACTGCGCATTTTTTACATTTGGCAACCTAAAATTTCCAATCTACCTCCCTCACTCTTATTCATCAACTCTTTTCATTTTTTTTTTTGTCTATTTTTTTAATACTTCAAGCATTCTCCTACTAGATGCCCACATAGTGGAAGCTGGCAAAAATTGACTTTGACAGGCCAGATTGTGTTTCATGGGCTGACTTTCATTGAGTAATATGAACAGAGTGCTGCATAAACTGCTGTGATATCATTGGGTTGTCAATAGAGTTTTGTTGTGATGGGCTGTGTGTGCATTGGAATTTTCCTGTTACATGACATTAGAGAGCTATCTCATACTCAGCTTTGCAGGGGAGACATGACAGAGGACTATGGCTACTGCTCTCAGCCACCTATCTGTCAAAACCAAGGAGCAAGTACCCCAAAAACTGGGATTTTCCTGTGAATGTACTTATATGTGTGCAAGTTTAATCGCAAAATATGTGCTTTATGTTCATATGTATATGTTTGCATGAGTCAGTGTCTGCACCGAGTATTGTTTGACGTTTGTGTGCATTAAATTTAGGTATCTCGATAATCTCCCAACTGTGGTTAGTGCCCTGATTACATCCTTGCCCATTTACAGCATTTTACCACGTTAGAAAAGACAATACCAACATATATCTCACACACACACTCTCACTCTCCTGACAAAAAAAAGTGGACTGAGACTGAACCCATAAAGGGTTCACACCCTCACGAATCATCACTGATGAAATGTTAAAGTAAATACAGGCCACCCTTCTGAGCTCCAAAAACAGAAACTCACACACACTTGTGCCATGCCCTTCCAATTTACAAAAATAAGAGAATGTTACTTGAGGGTGGAGTGGACCTTGCATGACAAGAAACTGAGGAGTAGCGAACTGTGTTAGTGCTTTTACACAAGCTGATGACAGAATGAACGCTTTGTGCAACATAACCCTGCTTAAATAATTTCATAATTAGCATATACACAAAACGGGGAAAACAGACACGTCACTACAGATTCCAAAATTGTGTGAACAAAAGCAGCCGTGGGCATCATTGTGACCCTTCTGACCTTAAATCGGTACTCAAATATTTTATTCTGAGTCATTGTTCTCAACGAAAGCTTCATTTCTTATGATGATCCCTTTTTGGCGGATAACTTTCTCCTGAGAAAGACCAATGAGTGGATTTTTGATCATCTATTTTTGAAGGCCTTTTTTTAAAATCTGGGGGTAGGCCAGATTGTGAATGTTCTTCCCTAGAGTGAGTCTGTTAGCCCAATCAGAAAGTGTGCTGAAGTGCACCATAGGCAGTAACAATGGTTGAAGCCTTGTGCTTGGTTTTAAAAACCAGTCCAGGACTCTGTTTGTTAATCCTAGGGTCATTATTTGGAATGAAACTGCCATATCTTGTTATAGTGACTTGGCGCCTGCCATTCCTTTAGGGAGGGAGGGAGAACAGGAGAGAGAGAGAGAGAGCGAGAGACAGGTCTAAATTCAAATGAAGGAGAAACATGACAGGAGAGCCCAAACCTCTTAAACCTGCCCAGGCCTAACAAGTCCTGAGAGTCCCCTTAAAGTGGGGTTATTCCCCCTGCCTCGTGCCATCTCAGCCATGTCCTCATTTTCACCCTCTCTTAGGCCATTAGGCTAATATGTTATTGGCCATACTCTGGCCATACACCCTTTCCCCTGCCTTCTCTGCTTTGTTTCATTCTCTCTCCAACCACTCCCTCTGCCTTTCTCACTCAGCTGGTTTGTGGAGCTGCCGGTCCAGTTCCTTATAAACATTCTAGTGTTCTGATGGAGCTTATTCATCCTCTTTTACAGCTCCATCACATCTCCCAGCAAACTTTGTCTTTGAAGCCCACAGCCTGAGCATGTGTCAAATGATCAGAGAAAATAAAAAGAGCAGAACCCCATTACAGTAAGGCGAGAAACAAATCGGTGTTGCCTCACATCACAATGCACATCACAACACTGCCAAAGCAGAGTAACATAGCTGTAAAATGTGTGAGGGTGTGTGGTGTGGTGAGTGTAAATCGCACATCATTCAAATGTGCGATTCACAGTCACAACTGAATGCATGTATGAATGCACACAGTCACTGGTACACCCTCAGTCACACAGAAACACTAACATCATATCACTGCCAGTGAACTTTCCACTACAGATTTAACAGACTTCATAACAACAAAGGCGCAAAGCATCCATGTCTTTCCCGGGTGGTTGAGTAACTCAACCATAAAAACAGCCTCATTGCGGGATCTCGGCATTTCCCCATGCCGCCTGCTATCTTTCTGGTATGTTCCCTATTACAAATGGTTTACAGTGAGTTGAAGTGTTGTATATTCTGTTACAGCTGCATGCAGAAACAGCAACGGGGCTCTTTAATAAACCTGCCCGCCTATTTGTTTTGGATGCAAGTCAGTGTTTATTTAAATATTTACGTGACTCTATTCGTTACAGCATTATTGAAAAAGTGGTGCTGTGGCCAGGCTGACTTAAATGGGGGAGGAATGCGGGTGTAAGCAGTGGCAAGAGGATTGTGTGTGTGCGTGTATGTGTGGGGGTGTTTTTTTTTTGTTTTGTTTTTTTAAAGAAAAGATTATTTCACCCTTTTATTTTTACACATACTGCACTAATACTACAAACTGCCTGGTCCCTCTTTCTTCCAGATGTGCTTTAGGAAGTCCTGTAACAGGAGGAAAACTAAGTTAGACTCTGATGCCTCTGGCAACATGAAAAGCAGGAAAAGAAGAACAAATTTCACCACAAGTGATAATAACACAATAACGCAAACCAATTTAAACATTATTTGGTAAAGAAAGGATTAGACTTTTGCCAGCCAAAGCAAAACAAAAGAACTTAAAGATTTACACCACATCTTCTCTCCATGACATCAGGAACATCCTGTTAAAAAACATCTCAACTCTCATCCTCTTTCACTAAACCCCCTCTAGCCCCAACACTAATCCACACTACATCTGATGAAACACAACTCAACCCCAACTTCCCTCTCTGTTGCTCTCACTTCAACCTCAGGCCCCACAGCCAACATCCACAGTGCATAATACCCTTATCATTCATGAAAGCAGAAAAGGGATACATAAGGACACTTCTATTCCCCACAGATCATTTTGTCTGTCATGAAAGCTGGGGAGAGGCCTGTATGGGCTCCTCAGTATGTCGAGGCCAAAGACGTTCCAATGTAGCAAGTAGAGTCCCCTAAAGACTTCAACCATTCTTCTAAGGGAGGTGGGGGTTTCTATCTCATTATTCCTCCTTCTTCTTGTTTTCTTTCCCCAGTCCCACCATCATTACCTTGATAAATTATTGACTTTACGAGAAAAATTAAACTATATAAATAACTCCACAATGAAAATATTATCCCCTTCTGAAAAGCAAACAGCAGCCAATAAAAACCTGCCTGACTTCCATCAGGCTACTTGGGCTTGGATTATAGTTATATATGACTGTGTAGTTCTGCCTGACATCTTCTCATCAGTTTTCTCTCATTCATATAGATTTGTATATGCATGCATACACTAGTTACCCTGTAACGTTTGCTTCTCTAAAATATATTAATATATGGCTTTCTTTGGTGTGTGTGTGTGTGTGTGTGCGCGCGCGCACACACACACACACTCACCAAACCTCCAAACCTCTATTCTTGTTGATGCTCTACGGTTGAGATCACAGAAAAGCCATCAGTGCTGGAATGTTTTTGTGAGCACCACAGCCCTGACCATAACCTGATATTTGTCCTACCTTGCAGATTAACAGTATGCAAATGTTTCCACTTTTTGGTCCTTCCAGTAAACAAGAAAATTACATTTAATCCCATCATCAGACCACAAGCAGACAGGAACAAAGACAACAGTTCTCATTCCAACGTTTAGGAAGCACAGCCAGATAGCAAAGGTTTCTCAGCAAATGAAGTATGTTCTCAGAGTGCCAGCAGCTAATTTTAGGACTGAAGAAAAGAAAAAAAAGATCGGTGAGATCATTACTCTGGTAGATGTTAGAGAACAATAAGAAGCTCGGGACTTGGGAGGCTCATGATCAGAAACGCGGTGTTGCTGCCAACAAGAACATTCATTAGGGACAAATAAAGAAAATACTTAGAGGCTAGTTTTATGTGAACCAATTTGTGGCGTAATTGTGCGGGCAGACAGAAATCGACCTCAAACTGCGGAGAAATGACTTGTTTTCAAAATCATCCTTCCACGGCCTTTCTTGTCGGATAATCACACAAAAACAACTGTTAACACTTCTGTGATGATGTTACTAAGCAACACTCAAACAAACCTGTGATGGGAAATAAATGACTAGGGTTGTATTAAAAAGGTTGAAAACCTCAGTCTCCGCAGTCCATCCACCACAATATTTTGTTGGACCATATAATTTAACAGTAACAAAAAGCCTAAAAACCTAGCAGAAATGCTGACCAATCATACAGCTGTAAAAAAAAAAGTGCCATTAGGAAAGTTGAACTAGTTAGGAGTGAAGGAGACACAGCTTGACTTTGTTTTACCAAGATACAGACTTAAAGTCTAAGTCTCTGTCATCCACGAGAAGTGGCTTCAGCCCAAATGAGCTTGTACAGGTTGTGAAAGTTAGTGGTGTCTTATAACATGTGCCCTGTATATTTAACATGCGCAATGACCAAAACCAGGAAGAGAGAGCGGGAGAAATATTTTGTTGCCAAATAGAGCTGAGTGGTTATGGGTTATGAGTTTCAAGCTGGGCAGCACCAGCCCGAGTATGATATCACCTTGCCCTCAGTGCTTTTGGGGGAAATGATCTGCAGAGAACTGGTTCTGTGTGTCTCTGTACATTTGCCTACACATTAACAGGCACCTTCCAAAAGCCAGCAGGAAAGTCCCCCTTGATTATTACGAAACTGTAGCTAGGCTCAGTGTGGTAACAAAACAACATAACACTCTCTTTAAATCATAAAAGTGCCAGGCACCCATTCAAATGGCCAATTGGAAGCAGGGACATCTAGCTAGTACAATTGTTCTGAGGAGGCTTTGAACTGCAAAAAACTCTGAAAATGATTTTCTTTTAGTGGATTAAGATTTATTCTTTTTAATTCCCTAAGATGATTTTTGTGGGAAAATCAATAGCTCCAGTGGAAAACTATGAAAACCAATAGGCACAGAAATAGACTACACTTGCCAATATATTATCAGGCGGAACAAAACAAGGCTCTATCTCAATATTCCATATATCCAGCAAACTGGGTCATTTAATCCTATGATAATATTTCAATCTACTACGCTATTGACATGCAAGCTGCTAACTTATATTTGCAGACGGACCACTTGATTGCAGGGTTAGCACACACACTGTGGGCTTTATAGAGTCTTAGAGAGGCAACCCAGCATGAAGCCTGAACACAAAACAGAAAATCTTCCTTGCATTGAGTTTGCAGCTTCTAAAAGTGCATTCTGAAACATGAATATTTTTATTGTGTTTTAGTAAGGTGCAAAACAGCAGGATCAAGGCAGCTGGAACTCAAGACTCAAGGGAAACCTTAAAGACGTATCTAATATCGAAGCAGCACACACAAGACACAGTGCTCAGGGGCTACAAATTAGAGTTGCACTCCTGTGGTTAATTAATTATCTTATAACTTATCTTAATGGTTAACTGAACAGCAGCACCAGTGGCAATGCAGTTGGCTGACTGCCTCTGTTGAACCAGAGCCAGTCTTGTGCTTTTTTGTTCCCTTTGCATCCCTGTAACGGACAGTGTTGAACACATGTTGACTCCAACTGGGGGTGGGGGAAACCCCACACATCTTTTACTCTGTACCTAAAAAAACTGACTGAAGCCTGAAAAATAAAAAGTCTGCTGCAATGATTGCAAAGCACCTGAGAAAATATATATCAGCAATAAAGTCCTAAATTCGAGCATGTCATAGAGTCAGACACTTTTTTGGAATCACGTTGATATAAGAACATTACTACCATCGAGGAAAATATCAAATGATAATTTTGCAAAAAGATGGAAGGAAAAAAATTGCTGTCTGTGTACCTGTTCCAAAAAAATAATCAATTTACCTGCTGCAAAAAGAGAGTTATGAGTTGGATCATTTCAACTCATTTCTTATAACACTGTTTCTCAGGGCATTTGTTTGCCAGAAAACCTTACTCTGTCGTAACTGATGAGATTAAGATCAATCAATCACAATTAATCAACATAGTCATTTCTCAACTACATTCACATCAGCTTTATCCTTCAGCAAATCATTATGGCTTATTGAGTCAATCCAAGCTAAACAGCTGGATTGGATGTCGTGGGGTAAACACACAGCAATTATAAATACATTCTGAAAATAAAAAAGAATTGCAACATTCAATGAGGCTAAATGGCTTTAGAGATAAAAATGCATCACACTAATATTGGGGTGGGTGGGGGGAAGAAATCTTTTGTTCAGCTAAAAGTCAACTTAGTATAAACACCACACGCGAACATGCTGAACTAACTGAACTGAAGGACTGAGCCTAGCCAATGATTTTTATTTGTTTATTTGTTTAAAATAATAATAATAATAACACGAGAGCTAGACCAGGGCGAGCGCCCATCATTTTCTCCTGTTTAAATATACAGGCCTTATTTAGTGCCCTCCATGCATAGTAAAGCTATTAATTCTCTCCAACCACAACATGTTAGTTGTCAATAGCTCTGACTGGGAAGAAGCCCTGGTAAGAAAGCTTTACAAGGGAAAATACACAGAATTCACACACATAATTCCCGGGACCATGGACCATTTAGCTCAGCTGCGTACAGTTACGTGGTTAACATATGTGAATAATATTTTTGGATGGATTTTAACTAATGTCCCCAACAAACAGTATTTTCCACAAGATTTCAGCATTTAAAAAACCCATTAGTCCAAAAGGAGGACTAAATATCAAGACAGATCAGCTTACAGATCAGGTATCCAGAGCAAGTATTTACCTCACAATCATCAGCCAAGGAATACTGAAAATTACCAGTCCATTTATCAGGCCCTGGATGAATCACAGGAATAATTAAGAGAAACGAGGCAGAAAACAGTCTTAGCTTATGAATCTCAGCGCATCGAGTATAACCATGAAATAATAAGATGGCGGGAGTTCACATGTATCTTTACATGGCCATGACATTTGGTCATCGTTTTACATGCAGAGAAACAAAACTGTTCACTGCAGGAAGAAGGCAATATTGTGTAACCAGGTTCAAGTGGAAATGGGGTTGTGGGATGAAAACAGCAGAGTACCTACTGTGCTGTGAGCCTCTTTGCAGTACTGAGCTGTGGTCTATCAAGATATTATGACCGTAGGGAAGCACATTATTTCACCATGATTAAAACCACAAGGGCTAAATGCCTCAGCCATTTTCTTATTCTGATTGGTTGCGGAAACAATTTGTAACTTTTCATTACATCTTCTCCTGTAACACCACAGCAATTTCCAGAGACAATTCTATTCATTTGCTTACAAGCTCCACTCCAGCATGGAGAATTGGAGCGGAGGCACTGAGGGCTGAATTTTAATAAAATGCAGTATGAGCACCTGGTTACTAATGCACTGTTTTCACTTCACAGGAGAAATATTTGGATAGGAAAGACCATGACTCTGACACAGTATATGTTGGAACAGTTAATGGAGCCCAACAATATGATGCCATATACAAATGTTGTGTGTCTAACAGTAAACACACCCAAAGGCAGAATCTAGGGCCAGAGTTTCAATCCACTTAACATTTCATAACAGCCAAAACACAAAGTGTGAATGTATCAGTCAATTCTAAAATCCAGCTTATTATCAGCTATTTTCAAAGACCTGATGGTAGACAGAACGTTGCAAATACAAAGAGTTTGGCTAAAAAAAGGAAACAACTTCACAAAAACAAAATGTTAGACAGAAAGACAGAGAACGCATCAAAAAGACGGACAACAAATTGACAGCCAGTTTACTCTAGTCAGTGAGTGCTGCAGACAAACCACAGCATGATGCAGCTTTGCATGCAGTGTTGGAACCAAGCTGATTATTTACTGACAACCCTCTAATGAGACAATATACTTTTGGGATGTGAGTAAGCAAAGATGCTGCTTTATGGAAAAGCCATTAGTCTAGATTGCATGAAACAAGGACCAGAGGGGAAATCAGGAAGAAACGGTGGCATGACCTTTCAGCTGTGGGCTTTTTAAACAACCTAGCAGACAACCCTAATGGTGTTTTTCAAACTCTTAAATGTCAAAGGAGCAGTTTTTCTATCTTAACACTTGACATGGGAGAAAGTTATACAATATTATGCAAAGCTTTTTACAGCTATAAGGATGACTTCACCCAAAACAGGGACTTATCACTCCTGTTGGGAAAACATTTCCCAGGGACTTAAGAAAAGAAAGAAAGGAAAAAGGAGATGGAGTTGCTCGTTTCCCCTGACTCATCACTGATGCTTTGGCACAGAGTGTTAAACTGTTACAGTGTTTAAAGGATCTGGAGCCTAAACACTGTAAGAGTCAAAGCGTAAAGACTATGAAGAATTTATCATATTTATTTGTTTATCTTTTTAACTTATTACACTATGTAAATCCAGTCTGTGTGAGTTTATTTGTTTTTCATGAAAACCAGAGCTGCAGTTAGTAAGGCTCTGTGTTGTGTCATAAACAGCTCCTAACCAGTGACAGCCCCTCCCAGGTAGGAGTCTAAAAATACACATGTACAGTATGTGTGTGTGGGGTTGGAGTTTTATTTTACTGTTGTTTTGTAATCACTACACAATATCCTTGAGGTAAGCTCAAAGGATCCCTCACACTGATAAAAATACCAATGCATTCCGTACTACATTTGTACCCCTTGATGAATTGTTGATAATAATCCTCATGACCTGTCCTAATACCACCAGCAATAATATGACATCTGATAGTGTCGGTGTACTCTGCAGTGCGCTGTGCAGTGACACTAAAACAAGCAGTAATTTTCTTGAAATATTCTGCAGTCTTTCCTGTCCACCACATCTATCTGTCTGCTACTAAAAGTTTTAGAAATACCTACTTTGGACAACAGCTTTATGGATTATTTTAGAAACAATAGAAGTAAGAACCACAGAAATACCACTGAAGTGTTGGAGTTTCTATGTGCTGCATGTTTGCATGTACACAATCACACTCTCTACGTGTGTGTGTGTGTGTGTGTGTGTGTTATCTATCTATCTATCTATCTATATAGACTTAAGGGAATAATTTATGTGTACTGACAAATCCATGTATTCTGTGGATTCATGTACGTGCAGTGAATCTGTTTGTTCTGAAAAGGGGGTCCAAGAAAGTGGAAAACTGGCATAGAGGGACGCTACACAGAGCCAAGCCACTCATCTCTTCTGGGCATGAAGAGCAACAGTAGTACTACCAGAAGAGAAAAACAGAGGATGACACGTCTGGAAATGTGGTGTCCTGAGAAACGGGTTCACTCAGGTGTCAGCACATTGTAGCATGTTATGTAACAACATAGTCGGACAGATTCTGTCCATAGAAACAAGGTTGCTACTATTATTATAATGCTAAGAAACATCTCTGTTAGAGGGTGTGGGAGTAAAGGGGCTACAGGTGTAATAAACTGGCCTTAAAGAAGTAACAGGAGGTGGGTGGGAGATGTTGGGACGAGTGACTGACTGGTGGAAGGTGTTCAAACATCACAGGGCAACGCTTTCCTCTTTGTGTTTGTTTGGAAGACTGTTACTTTTGTGTTACATCTTGTCACCTAAATATCGAACTGTCAGCATGGTGAGGAACCACAACTCAAGACCAATTAACTGCGTGAGCTGGCCCAACATCCAGAGGCAAGACTGCGAGAGTGCAAGCTGGGCATTCAGGAGTTCACAGTGAGGGTCATTTATCTAGTGAGATCTGAGTCGCCTAGGTAAGCCCATGGAATTGGTAAAGGTACCTGTTACAGTCTTGGTTTTGACTGGGCTGCTGGCGTAGTCTGAGGCCTGATTGGAGGACTGTTTGACCAGCGGTGTGCTCCCTACTGACACCTCATCCTCTCTCCTCTTGGCCAACGGAACTGGACCAGGATTCTGCAAGACATTAAAGCATGAGCACCCATGAAGAGGAAAACTGTTACTGTAACAAGAAATGGTTTGGGGAATGTAAAGTATGCTATTGTTCAGTTCTTGAAGAGAAGAATTACCTTGGCTAACTTTCAAGATCTCTGTTAATCAGGAGACACAATACACAATGCAACGAAAGACAGGGACGCAGAGAGAAAGGGAGAAAAAGAAAAATGCAGTGGAACACAACACTAGACTCCAAGACCAACAAGGACCAGTGACAGCTCCCTGCTTTTTCTGAGCAGTCTCCCATGCAGGCCACACACACACACACACACACACACACACACACACACACACACACACACACACACACGCAGTTGCTTTTCTGTGACTAGGTTGGGACCCAAATGCTGGTTGTGGTTAAGATTAAAAATGCCCCCTAAATTACATTAGCATTTGAAGCTACTGACTGAAGTACAATGCCAAATCTTTTCTAGCTTCTTGAAACTTGGTGAGGAAAATACTGTAGGTCCATTGTTCAAATTGGTGCTTGAAATGAAAACTCTGTGTACTTTCCAAAACAATTCTGCACAAAAGACACACAAATGAGTGTTTAAAAAAGTGATACTAGTTTAAAGAGCATAAATTAAATAAATACTATAGACATGAGCAATATAACTGCTTTTTTGTTTCATGTGTGAGAGAAAATCAAACTCATACAATTTTGCATCCCTTAGTATGTACACTTCATGGAAAATAGGTTTATGCTAAAAGCAGGTAAAGTACCCAATGACCATTTCTCATTCCTTGGGCATGACATAATACAAGCTAACTCTTTCTACAACACACATGGAGAGCTGGAGATGCTGTGAGAGTGTTGAAAACAGCCACGTTAAATTCCTATTTGGTTCTCAACCTTCTTTTTTCTGTTCTTCCCTTTCTCTTCAATACCCATTTCCTCAACCATCCCTGTACTGCATTCATCAGAGTTCTGCTATTCACTCACTTCATTTGTTAATAAGCTTTTCTTCAGTTCCACTTATCTCCACTTTTTCATTTTCTATAAAGTCAAACGTTCTCCTCATGTCACACATACTGTACTTCCTTCTTTGTTAGGGCATACTGCTAAATACTTTCTTTATTGCTCCATTGTATTTATTTTTCAGCATTTCCTGCCATCTTGACCCAAACCAGTCAGTGTCCTTTCCACACTGTCCTTCACATGCTTTTGACTGGCCTTCAGATGAAGGTCTTGTCTAAACCAGTCAGGCCTTGAGAAGTGGCCCTGGCTGGCAGCTGAGGTAGATATTCATACAGTAACACACTGCAGCATGTCTACATACACACTCAGCAGCCGGTGCTGTGTATCCTTCACACTGGCTGTGGTTCAACTCATAACATGTGTTTACCCCCATATTGTAACAACCTCCAGCAAAAGCATTGGCGCAATTAACTCCCTCTCTTTGCTGGACACATATATCTTTCAAAACTGCAAGGGGCATAAAACAGAGCAACTCACGGGGAAAAAAAGTATTACAGTATATGTTCATTGACCATATATATTTATGTGGCTTTATGGAGTGAACCTGTGCTATATCCCAGACAATCAGACTAAGGTTGTCTACTTGTCTACAAGTGTGTGTGAAGTGTGTGCACAGAGCATTCAATGTCCATAACCATCACCACAGCCCCTGTCAAATAAATAGAGAGCGACTGGATGGAAGACAGGGAGCAGAGCACACGGAAAAAAGATAGTTGGGAAAAAGAAGGCTGGACCGAAAGAGGAAGAACTAGAGACATGCACACTCCCTTCAGGTGCTTATTTAGATTGTAGTTTTATTACATACTGCCAGTAGTTTACAAATGCAAATTACAAATGCCCATTCAAAGGTAGAGTTTAGTTGAATGAGGGCCTGACCCAAATAGTGTAAACAGTTGATATCTTCAGGGAGTTATTAAATAACATAATGGATTACTTTGAAACAGGTAACAAGTAATATAATAACAACAATATATTACTTTTTTTGAGTAACAACCCCAAAACTTTATATTGCCCCAAGTGGAGAAATTTATGTATCTCGGGATCTTGTTCATGTGGACGCTGAACTGGTCCATCCTGGTAAAGACCTGTCGATATACTGGTCAAATTACATCCCCACCCCTCACCTATGGTCGTGAGCTTTGGGCAGTAACCAAAAGTACAAGACTGCGGACACAAGTGGCGGAAAAGAGCTTTCTCTGAAGGGTGGTTGGCCTCTCCTTTACAGATAAGGTGAGAGTAGCTACTCCTGCACATTGAAAGGAGCCAGTTGAGGCAGTTCAGATATCTGACTAGCCTCCTCTGCACATTCTGGGTGAGGTGTTCTGGTCATCTCCTACTGGAAGGAGGCCCTGGGGCAGACCCAAGATACGCTGGAGAAGTTATATCTCTCGACTGGCCTGAGAACACCTCAGTGTTCCCCTGGATAAGCTGGAGGAGGTGGCTAGGGAGAGAGAGGTCTGGGTTTTGGCTGGATTTGGTTGCTGCCCCCTGCAACCTGGCCTGAGATAAGTGGAAGGGGGACTCAGAACATGCTGGTGGACAGTCTATATCTTTCCAAGCCCAGGAACATCTCAGAATCCCACTGAAGAAGGATATGGAAAATGACACTGGAGGGAGGGATGTTAGGACTACATTTCTAGCCTGCTGTGATTGTGTCTTCAGATAACTAGCAGAAAATGGATGAATGAATTGACAATGCGTCTTGAATCGAAGCTGACAGACTGTCTGAGAAGATGGATCAAGTACCTGCTGCTGCTGTCTGCTGCTTGCTCTATGAGGTTGATACAAAAGCCATGTGCAGACGATTGGGTCCACATTGATAGCTATGCCCTGGACACTGACCAGCAGAACTGCACCTGGAAAACACACATACAAAATCAGAGTTTTAGTAATATAACACAGAGGACAAATAAAATCAAATCAAAGACACATTTGTTGTGTTTCAAAAAAAAAAAAAAAAAAACAAAAAAAAAAGGCGGTAAACTTGTTTATTTTTAAAAAATA
>VUQK01012254.1:6119-17546 GCA_015106715.1 Bujurquina vittata
TTTTTTTGTCTGTTTGGTTTTTAGTTTTTTTTTTTTTTTTTTTTGCTTTTGTAAGGAGGAACTGCACTGTTATTATTCCGCCCTTCAGATGTTTCTTTGCGGCACTCATTCATCACAGTCTCTGGCATGAGCCCAAATGTGCTTTTTAGATTGTATGTTTGAGAAGCTGCTTGCCTCTGTAAAAAAGAATGACCAAAAGCACAACATGTACTGTGTACACTGTGTGTTGTGTAGTACAAAGTAGTACTATTTAACTGTAATTATAGCCCCAACTGGAGTGTTAGCTAACAGCTGTTTCCTCTTATAACTACTCAAACGGGTTTCTACAAAAAGCATGGCGTGCAAAATTCTTGAGCCACCTCTCATTACCTCCACTGAAGAGGTGGTGTTTTGGTAGCGTTTGCATGCCTGTCATTCTGTCTGTTAACACGATAGCTCGAAAGAGTTTTGAAAGAATTCTGATAAAACTTTGTAGGGCTGTAGAGTAGGGTCATGTTAACAGTCCATTAAAATTTACCTTACCTCCACCAAAGTCTTCGAGCTCAACTTAATGAATAATGATTTTATTTTTATCCAAAACTGACAAAAAGCCTCATAACTTGGAAACTAAGATTCTTACAAGTGTGCTGTGTATTGTGATCACATTTGACCTCTTTCTTTCAAGTTGACTCCTTCGTTTTTCAGCATGACAGTGATCCCAAACACACTGCCGATGCAGTAAAAGCATACCTGGATGGAAAAAACACACAATGGAACACTATCAGTCATGGATTGGCCTCCGCGGCGCTTAGCCCTCAACATTATTGAAGGAGTGTGGGATCATCTTGACAGAGAACAAAAGGGAGACAACATCCCAAAGAGCTCTGAATGTCTTTCAGGAAGCCTGGACTACTTAAAGAAATTACAAGGCAGCTTGCCTAAGAGAGTTCAGGCTGTGGTGAAGAATAAAGGTGATCTTTCAAACCCATAAGAATTGTACAAACTCAGTATTTCCATTCATGTTTGCATAAATTACTGCAATAAATTATGGAACCAGCTTGCCTTTTCCTGGAAAAATATAAAGAAATGAGGAGTAGCTCAAGACTTTGAACAGTATTGTAATTGTCTTCATGATATCAATCATCATTTTGACTAGGGGCTTAAACAGCGTAAAAACAAAGTGTACTAACAAAGATCCAAACTGTAACCAAGATGAAGCAGAGCTAAACCATTTCTTAAAGCATATTATCATATTATACATGACTTCAAGCATCAATGCAATTTAATACAGTGACTTCTATAAAATTTCAATTTTATCTTTGTGCTCAGCCTTCAGTTTTGCTTCTTTTGTCTTGTCTGCTGTAATTCTGTTCATCCTTGTCTCACTCTCCCCAGCTGTCTCCACTTCCCTCTAATCTCCCTCCTGTGTATTTATTGTTTCCGTCTCCTCGTATCCTGTGTCAGAGCGTCAGTTTATGTTTATGTTTTCCTTCCCAGTGTTCCCTAGCACCGGTGTCTCCGAGTCCTAGTGTGTTTCTTAATTCTAGGTTTCTGTAAGTATGTAAGTTTGTAGTTTTCAGCTCCCAGTTGTACTCACACTTGTAAGAAGCTGCCATCAGCCATCAATAAACGGCTCACCTTTGAGGCTATTTCAGGGACTTCAGCTTTGGCTTTGTTTTGTTTTTTCAGCCAGAGGCTGAAGCATGTTTATGTACTGGGAGATGTACAAATAAAACTGTACAGTACTCCAGGTCATGTGTATGACCTTTCAAAGGCGTATCCCACCCATCACACCCAGCCTTAAACCAGGTAACCCTATATTTGATTAGTGGTTACGAAAGTGGAGGGTCAGACTTCCAGGTCATGCAAAATCATCCAAGCCAACAACAGATAATAATTTGCCTATTGAAATATTATGGGCATCATTTAAATGCCTTTCTGATTAGCCATCAGTCGGGTCACGGAGGAAGCATTTTACCCGGAACCTGCAGTCATTCTTCAGGAAGTTCACAAGTAAACAAAAGGTTTGAAACTTTAGCTGGACATGGAAATTCCATTCGGTGGATGAATTGCTGAGCATAAATGTTAAATTGTGTGAACAGGTGGGAATAAAGAATATAACAAATACATTTATAAATCATTCTCTCTCGCTCATCCATTCTCCTACATTTATAGGCTTATAAATGCTCTATAAATATACTTAACTAACCCTAAAGCAGTAAACAGCTGCATTTCCAAAGCCTTAGAATAAAGATAAGAAGATAAAAAGGGAAAGAAAAGAGAAGATATAATTAATAAATATAAATAATACAGGAGCACAATTACCTCTGATACTTGAAAAGCTGCCTAAGGTGGAAGAGAGAGGGTGGGTTTTTTTAGTCTTTTTAAAGATTTTTGTTGAAAAAGGTGACAATTCTGACACATTCTGTGCTTCGGATTTCTTTATTTGCCCCTCTAGCAAACTTAACAACAGTGATGCAGCCAGGAGCTCTAGATATAGATTTAGCATTTTTTCTTTGAACTAAGATTATAGAATGTGTGGTAATCTTCTGCATTATAGGCATAAAGTAATACACACAGAAAAATCTTTTTCATGTGACTCCAGTGACTATGAAACGATTCAGAATTCTTCCTTCATTTATGAATCTGCTGCTGTCACACACCTGCTTGTGGTCTCTGGGGTCTGAACAGGGAACTCTTGCCAAGGTCACTGGTGCATCAAAGGGACCGCATGATGGACATTTAACATTTCATACTGTGAGCAGAGACTGGTTGCTCAACTCCTGAGGGACTGAGTGTGATGTATTGCTGTTGATCATTGGCAGCATCTAGGATGACATGGTGTATAAATCTGTCATAAGCTGAGACCAAGCAAAGATAGTGCAAGATCAGCTAATGTTTATTTGTGAAAGGGTACAGAAATGCTTTTTCCCCCACACACTGTGGTGGGATCATAGAGCAGTACAAAGCCCTAGTGGAAGTCATTTAAAGTCTAAAAAAAATTATGAGATTTCTGTCTGATTTTGTGCACATTTTAATGACAAATGTATGCCAACCTTTTGGAGTTTCAAAAGCTCCCTGTGCTCCGTGACCTATTTGCAGCCTGAGCAGGTTAAAGATGAAGAGCAATGTTATGAGAGAACAATGTTTCTCTTTTGTTCTAAAATGGGAATACTGTGACAAAATCTCAGTTCCCTTTAGAGGTCAGTAGAATGTCAGCTGGCTAACTCCCTTTTAACTGAACCAAACTTTAAATGTGCATGCTAAGAGACCTAAAAACATCATAATCTTCTAGTTATGGCAGCCTACTAAATACCAAAAAATGTCCTAAAATACCTACAGACTTTCACCTACTTAATATGCTGTGTCTAATGCTGGTATGAATGTGCCCTTTACAATATGACACCCTTGTCCACAGATGAGCTCACTTATGCAGCTCTGCAGTACAGTACTGGCTCCTTGAGACAGCTCTATAAATAGCACTGCTCGCCTATTTCCTAGGGCTCATAACAGGGCCCTAATGACTGTCTGCTCACCTTCAGAGGAAAAACACAACCTAAATTCACCACAGTGCTATCTCCCATCTCACACGTATCGTACATGATCTCTTTGATGGACGCAGCAGACGAGCTTAATGACGTTAATGTTGCGATATCATGATGCTGTTCTTTGTTGCCCAGTTTGGTGCAAGACAGTGAGATTTTGCTGCGATAATACAGGCTGCCACCAAGATGAAAAGGCGATGATCAAAAGGGAAAACCGATTAGTGCCGCCATTCTGGCAAGTGCAAACTCTGTGCAGGGTAACATAAGAGACTGGCAAGCTCGATAGCAGCGAGGGGGTGAGGATATTTTGAGCTCCACAGGCAAAGAATGCTTGTGTTACCTGTTAGTCTAAAAGTTACACTTAACAGTGACACTATTGGTTCACAACAGGATGCTTAGTCAGTGCGAGACAGTGGAAATCACCCGCACATTAATCATTTAGATATACACAATTTGTATTTAGACACTCAGGATGTTGTGGTCTGTTTGGCACCCAAACATTAACACCTACTATCAATGCTGACATTTCAATTTTAGTAGAACTAGCCTAAAAAAATTATAACAGATTTTAAGTTATTTATAAAAAAAAGAGAAGATGTGTGGGGGAAAAGCATGAACACTGGCCAAGTCATGAACACAAAATGCAGATTAATCTTTGAGTGAATCCAGTTTTATTTACATAATCCAGTTTTACAAATTGCAAAGTTACCTCAAAGGGCTTCATAGTCTAAATTCCATACACCACCCTCCATCTTTGGATATAAGAAAAAGCTTACAAAGAAAAACTTACACAGCAAAAACAGGGGGGGGGGTGTTCTTCCTGAAGACCAGCTGAAGAGGCATTTAAACAAAAGATGAATATAATGGGAGATTTTACTGAGCACTGTGGGTCTCAACCATAGATTATATATAAAGATGGATGCGCTGTAGCTACAGCGATGTCACCTGTATTGGTGTGTGAAGTTGTGTTGTGAGGCTTCAAGCTGTGTCAGATATTAGTATCTTGTAAATCCCACCATAACGCGAACCCTGCTTTGCTCTACGTGATGAACCCTGCTGTCGCTCATTTTTCCTGTTCGGCCACACTTTTCAGCCAATGAGCATTCGATGCACGCGCGGCTTCATCCATGTTGAGCTATGTGCTGTTAGCTTTTTGGAGGACTGCATGCAAGCACATTTCCATAGTTTGCATACTGATAAGCCATCCTTTTGTGTAGGCAAATGACTACACAAAGGAAACAAACATGATACCATAAATTCACCATGACCCCAGAAAATGTCATTTTTGTCTCATTTAAAACTGTTTTGGTAATCAAGGGACAAAAAACAATAATTATTCTAACTAACATGTCCAAAGCTATTTGACACTTAACCATGTCATGACTTAGACATCGTGTAGTTAATACCAAAAAGCAAATTTAGGCTCATAAGCCATGTTGTATATTTTAAATCTTGCTTTTCTTTCTTCTTTTTTTCCTCACAAGCATTTTGTATCGTTTAGGTTCATTAGCGAGGAAACACTATACATTCTTCAAAGGGCTAAATGACCATCAAATGACCTTACAGTTCGACGTCTCCAGAGAAAACAAAAACTGGTGAGAAAATAAAAGCAGGCGCTCGGTTATCGAGGGGACGAATGGGGGTGGAGCTGAATCAGTCAACAGTGCCACGGTGACGTGAAGGGCTCTGTCATCGAGATCCCTGCTACAACAAAATAGACTGTAATTATGAAGGCATAGACTGGTATCTCAACAAAATGGCACAGCAGTTGAAAAACATTACAGCTTGAAGATATGGATCGGGGGGGAGGAATGATTTGAGTAAATGAATGGCGCAGTTTGAGAGGTTAGGTAACACATAAAGAGGTGAGGAAGCCAATACAGAGGCATCGTGGGGAGTGCAGATAAAAAAAAAGAGCCTGATTAAACTGCATGAGAGGTAGGCAGACTAGTAAAGGTGGCGGTAAGAGATGGGGATGCTTGAAGATATAAATCATCTCCCACTGCTTCAGATAATTTGAAGTTTTGTAGATGAGAGCCGTGTTCAAGCCAGACTGCTGGCCGCCTGTGCGGGTGTGTCAAGGGAGGCACTGAGATGTGACCTTGGAAAGATATTGTTATAATATAAACATCAGGGCACTGCCAGCTTTGCTTTTTTTTATCATAGATATGAAGAGTGTGTTAAGACTGTTTATAGTGAAACTCCTGAGTGTAGCCATTTGTCACAAGTTGGAGTTTTGCTGTGGTTTCAGTTTATTTATTTATGTGTTTTATAAGATCTCCACCCTCATGTTTGCTAATGTTTAGCTTTTCTCCCTGTCATCTGGGCTTTCTTGTCTATGTCTGTTTGTGCTTTTTATCTTTCATTACCTGTTCTGTCTAGCTGTGACTGTCCTTGGCTGCACTGCTCACTATAAAGTGGGTATAATGCCTTATCTAGGGGACTCAGAGTACCCAACGATCGCTCAAGAAAAATAGTGTACAGCCAGTAGTCTAAAAGAAAAGTGGCTGAAAGGGAAGAGAAGACAGCAGCACATGTCTCCGTATACATTTATTTGGGTGATGCTGATCAGTCATGGTAGTAGTGTTTACTATTCAGGAATAAAAGTCATTTTTATACACAGTCCCCCATTCACCCGTCCGAGGAGTCTGAACCGTGCAGGCTCTTTTTTTTTTTTCTGGCCAAATCAAATCTGTCCTTCCTGCTTTTTAGTGTAACCGCTGGTTTACGCCTTGTTGCATGAAGGCGTCTCTTGATTGTAGCCTTTGACAATGATTGATTTATTTATTTATTTTCATTTTTTCAGGCACAGGACATACCCCGTTTTTCTTAACTATGGAAATAATTATGTCATCATGCACTTTAGTTGTCTTGTGTGGTCTTTCAGGCATTTTGGTATTGCTGAGTTGGCCAATGCATCCATTTGTTTTTTTAAAAAAATGTATCAGATTTTTGATTTGGCCACTCCTAAAGTTTTTGCTATCTCTCTGATAGCCTTTATCTCCTTAAACTTTCAATTACAATACAGATATACACATGCCTTTTGTTTATGACACATACGTTATTGCAAATATTATGCATAACGTGTCAAAACCTGCCTTTCTTTGTTGATTTGTTTTATTAGTATGCTATGTACAAACAAAAACAGCATTAGTGTCGATAAAGTATAAAATCAACAGTCATAATGAGCTTGTTGTTCAAACTCATCAGTAGAAGATCTTCTCCTTTTGTTCACGTTTGTTTTTGTAGATATTTTTGCCCTGTGCACAAAAACAGAAGTCTGCCAAAGTAAAGTTAATAGTCCAATTATAGCTAATGGATTGTTCCCATGGTTTATTCAGCGCATCCTCTTGCCTCTCCATTGTCTTTGGCTTCTGGGAAGCTGCTAATGGGGCGCCAGCAACAGCTTAGGTAAACTGTTATAAGTAATGACAACAGAAAACACAGAGGAGGAAAAATGACAAGGAAGTGGTAAACAAATAAGTGGAGACATTTTCAATTTGTCAGAAAAATATAATAAAAGAATGAAATATTACAGAATAGACTGGTACATATTTTGTGCTTGCACAACGCTGCAAAGCTTGTGTTTACAGTTGTTTGTCACAAATCAAGGTGATTTAATGCAGAGCAAATAAATCTGTTAAACAGTGAATGCAATATTAATCAGGCACTACTAACAGCCACTTCACTGCCTTACCTTTAAGGATGATGGTGGAAGGCAGGGGGCAATCAGAGTAAGTGCAAGCAAAGTGGATTTGGACTCCTGAGAGCTTTCTAATCAACTTGGATCAAGTTTGCATGACTACGACTCTTGATGCTTTTGTTGCACATGTTATTTACAGACACGGCTGATTTACTTTCATTTTCTGGAGATATACCCTTACCATAGACAAGCTGCCTGACCTAAGCCCAAGTGTAAAAATTTTTCCCATTAGATTTAATACTGTTTAAGGATTTGCTTTTTTTTTTCTTCTCCTCTAAAGCAACACATAAAGTGATTGCTAAAACATACTTGTGTCCATTTGTCATGAGTAATACAACAGATAACACACTCGTGTACTCTTTCCTTACTGATCCTACAGAGAAACAGGAAGGAAATGTTTGCTTACGCACAATCAGCTGATGACTGCCACAGCGTTTCCTGTTTTAATGACCTGTCTGCACCGTAAAGCCACTGCAGTGCTGCAGTAAAGTCTGTAGTGTATGAATGTGCCATTCATGGTGTTTTTGTGAACTTTTGGAGAGGCAAGGTTGGGAAAATGACAATCTCCACAAATAAGTTACCAGGAGGGAGCAATCTCAGCCAAGGACATGATTTACGCAAATATCAACCTGTTAATCTGTCTGCAGACCTAACACAGCGCCACAGAGCAGGCTCCTGCAGATGGTTCATGGGGGCAGGTGGTCACATACTGCCACCTGCTGCACAGGACAGATACAGCACATTTGCTGGGTACAGTTGTGCTGAAAGGTTTACATACTGTACCTTGGCAGAATTTGTGATTACTTTTTTTGGCCCATAGTTAAGAGAATATGAATGGTAACAACAAAACCTTTCTTTCACTCACTCATGATTAGTCGTTCGGTGAAGCCATTTATTATCAAACAATTCTGTTTGACTTTTCAAGGTCATGATGACAGCATAAACTACCCAAATGACCGTGATCAAAAGAGTCTTCCTTGCCTTGAATGACATTTATGTCAGCTTTTCCCAATCAGACGGTGCTTTTCTGCATCCACACCAAGAGTTTTGACAAGATCCCCGACACCACTGCAGATATGCAGCCCCAAACCCTGACACAGCCTCCACTGTGTTTTACAGACGTCTATGAGTGGCTGTTCTGATTCATCACTCCATAATTCCTGTTGCCACAGATTTTCAATCCAGTTCTTGTTTAATTTGGCATACGTCAGCCTTTTCTCCCGATTTTCCTTCTTGACAGCTGCCCTTCCACTGAGAACATTTCTGATCAGGCTTCAGTGAACTGCAGATGGATCAACTGAAGGACCAGATGCATCTCTCAGGTCCTGTGTCAGGTCTTTGCTGGATTTTCTTTCTTAAGCACATGACTTTCAGTTCATCTGCTTCTTCACATTTCAGTACACAGTGCATGCCATGCTAAGATATGTAAGGTTTTGGGCTAGTCTTTTGGGAGTCTCCTTGTTGGGGCAAAAATACTATTTTATGTATGTCAAACTGTGTTAGGTCTTCCAAATTCAACTTAAGAAATTGGAAGAAATGATGTGTTATTGCGATAGGCTGCTAGTAACAAAGTTCCTAAAGGTACAATTAAAAACTGGTTCTTTGCTAAGTTGTCTGTTATGTGTAGACACAACACTGGTTCATCCCTTTGAGTTATGTGTCTTTTTATTGTTTGAATGACTTATAAACCAATGTTAAGTGGGGTAAACATTCCTCTGAATGTGGGCAGGTACAAGCATTGGAGTGAAAATGAGTGAAAAAGTAGCCAAAGAAAAACTTTGAATGTCTTTCAGAAAGCCTGGAGAACTATCGCTTTAATCAAATAACTGCAAAAATTAAACAAATGAACAAAAGTCTAATAAAGCGTTTTCAAAAATGTTCTTTTCCCAGACCTCTCCGCCTGTTCGGGCGGTTCACATTTACAAATCAAGCACACCGTGTAGGGGGCGAGACTCGAACTTTCCCGTTAACCAATCAGTTTTCGCTTCCACCGGTGAACTTGCAGTTGATTGGGTGAAAATCCAGCTTGTCACGCATTACTGCTCATTGACATTTCCGCCTTGCTACTTTTTATCCATAGGGGCTTTTTATGAAAACAATGGGCTTCATGTGAAGTTGACTCAGTTAAACAAGATTTTTATTTCGGGTTTTAAGGAGTTACGAGAGTCGGCCTGACTTCTGAAGTCCGGAGGGATGCAATCTTTAAGGTGAGGACGCTTTAAATAAACCTCAAAACACTCCAGCAGCAAAAAGACTGTGGAGTTTAGATTATGTTTAGATCATAAATCAAGAAAACACCATTATTAAGTCAGCTAATTAATTGATAAGTTAATGACTAAATAGATGTTTTAATGTTTTCTTTGCTTTGTGTAATTGAAAATTGTTGGAGTTTCTGCTAAGTTAAGTTGGTCAGTGTGTTTTGTGCAATCACGCCCATGGTGCTGCTGTGACAGCAAGTCTGGTTTTCTCAATATCCCAGAAATCTCTTCCGGCCTAACTGGTCTTCTAATCAAAGGCTCGAAGGAAAAGTTGTTGTCATCACCGGTGCCAACACTGGCATCGGCAAAGAAACTGCCATTGATCTGGCAAAGAGAGGTTAGTCTGACTGAAATCCTAAACAAGACTGAATCTATTTTTGTTTGGTTTTTATTTTTATTTTTAGACTTTGTCGTGCTTATTTGCTTTATGCAAGTGTATTAGGAACTGGAATTGCAATGAAGAAGGAGCTATTAGCAGGAAATGTTGACTGCACAGGTAAAGGAATACAATAAAGTACTGTAACCCTTGGAGGAAACCCATAAAGGCACAATCCGAACATGCAAACTGCTCACAGAAAGCCCCCAGCTGAGCAGCAGGTTCAGAGCCGGGACCTTCTTGCTGTGAGGCCACAGACTGATCCACTGCACCACTGTGCTGCCTCTAATTGGCTGTCGGTGTGAGTGTGAATGATTGTCTCTCTGTGATGGACTGACCTGTCCCTCACACCCTACAGCAGCTGGGATAGGCTTCAAACCTTTCGTCTCAATCTTTGATAAGGAAACGTATTATTATTATTAAAACATTTTATTAAAACGGAAATGCCAGCATCCCCCCCCCACACACACACACACTGATTCTTATGGTGACACATTACAAAGTAGTCTAATCATATCTTATTATCACTGATTCTGAGCGTGCTGTAGATACAGAGTAGGGAAAAAAGGCTTGAGTATGACTCAAGCGCACCAATCCTCCAACCCCATGAGCTTGATGTCATTGTTGTGCAATGTGCCACTGTCAGAGAAATAGGTAAGTAACAGGAGAACTTAAAACCATTTCCTGATTCAGGCCTTTAGTCACAGTCCTTGTTTGGTATGGTAAGTTTCACCTTTAAAAATCTAAACAAATGCAAGGACAAAATAACATAACACACAGAGCATGAAGTAATGCGTGTTACTGTGTTGCCATTAAAAGAAAAAAAGAAAGTTTTTTTTCTTTTGCACCTACACTATCTTTACAAAAGTGTTCACTCACCGATCCAAATCATTGAATTCAGGTGTTCCAATCACTTCCATGGCCACAGGTGTATAAACTGAGCACCAATGCATACAGACTGCTTCTACAAACATTTGTGAAAGAATAGGTAGGATAGGCTAGCATGCCACCTGTGCAACAAATTGTGAAATTTCCTCAATACTAAATATTTCATTATTAGTGGTATTATAACAAAGTGGAAATTATAGTAATTCAGCCACAAAGTGGTAGGACACGTAAAATCGCAGCGCGGGGTCAGCAGATGCTGAGGCGCATAGTGCACAGAGGTCACCAACTTTCTGCTGAATCAATCACTACACACCTTCAAGCTTTATGCGGCCTCCAAGCTCAAGAACAGTGCATAGTGAGCTTTATGGGATGGGTTTCCATGGCATGCAGATGCATCCAAGCCTCACATCAGGTGCAGTGATTTAAAGCTGGACTCTAAAGCAGCGGAGACGCCTTTACGGAGAAAATTGGTTATGTTTTCTAATATATTTACTGAATTCTGGTCTTGTTTCTTACTTTCACATTAAAAGTTTCTCAGGTATGTTAAGAACAATGTAATGTGCACATTTTGTCATGAGAGGGTGCTCTCCACCCACTGAACCACACCTCCTTTTTATATATTTTGACTGCGCATGCTCTCAGAGAGTGTGTTTGTGTGTGTGTGTATATATATATATA
>VUQK01012262.1:6849-19419 GCA_015106715.1 Bujurquina vittata
GGGTGAAAAGGGGGGAGGCCCTGCCGGGGGGGGGGGGGGGGGGGGGGGGGGGGGGGGGGGGGGGGGGGGGGGAGGCAGAGTGGAAGTAAAAGAGAGAAGAGGCGAGCCATACATAGTTTGAGTGAGACAGAGCAAGTTAGGGGTTGCAGATAGTTAGATAGCGAGAGAAACAAGAAGGTTATCCATGATTTAACGCCTATGGGGCCGTGAGATGAGCTTTTCCAGTTCAGGCTGCTGTGATTGCTGGCTGGTGCTGACTGAGGCTGGGGGCTTTCAGATCATTTCATCATGGAGCTCCTAATGAGGCCTGGGCCGACTCCCTGAGCACGGGGGCTCCAGACACACCTCTGATGGAGAGGCTCCAGCATCCACCAGCAAACACCATCAGGTCCTGGATATCTAAGGAGGCTAAGAAAGGGGCACTTGGAGGGAAGTGGTGGTGTTGGTGGTGGGTGTTGCTCCAGGGTGAGCTGAGAGACCCACTTTGTCCCGAGGCTGTGTGAAAAGGTCACCGCCCGTGAGGAGTGCCCACAGGCCCCTGCTGCAGGGCGTCTGCGGGGAGACTTGTTTTTGTTCAAAGAGGAAGTGGCAGGTTAAGAGGAACATGTCCACTGAATATATGTCTGCTGTTTGCTCATAAAAGCAGAAGTGGGAGTTTTTGTGTGGGCCACTCTGAAAACACACTGTGCAATAATCACACTCACTGAGCCAGGTACTTTGTGTTACACTTCAGATGTCTCTCAAATCTATCAGGCAAATAGTCAAGGACTGTGCGACATATGTGGCAGTATGGGTGCCTCTCTAATGAGAGGCGGCTCTTGGGGATATGAAAGCAGAGCGGTAGGGGCGGGTGGCAGGGGGTGGGGCAGCAGACTGGTGGAGCGACCTGTCTGTTCACCCCGGCTCTGGCCTTTGTGCAGAGTTAATGATGCCACTAATATGTTCTTTAAAGACCACACTGTGATTCATGGCTTTCATTAGCCCTATGTGCCAGGGTGTCTTTCTCCCTCACTCTCGTTCTCTTTTCTGTCGCCCTTTTAATGATGGCCTGGAGACGAGGTGGCACGCTTGACCCTTAATCATACGAGTGAGAGGAGGCTGGGGTGAGTGAGAGGCGGTGATGAGGTGGGAGGTTTTGGGGGAAAGCAAGGGGTCTGAGGAGGAAGAAGAAATCAGATGGTTGTTCTTCATAATCTAGCTCCCTGGGGCTGGTTAAGCACAGCTCTTCTGCTTGGGCGGGAAAGTGTAGTGTCCAGTATATGTGTGGGTTTACAGAAAAAAGGCATCAGTATCACTCGTTCAGGTTTAGTAAAATATCACAGAGTCAGTAAAATACTTTATATTCCGACTAACAAGCTTTTCACCTCTGAATATAATAATACACTAAAGCTGACATGAACAGATGGAGGACAGATGTAAAATTGCCCTGGTGATTAATAAGGGAAGGGCCGCCACTTTTAAGTCTCACAACTCCTAATTTATTTAAAATATCCCCACCAAATTTTTCAGGGAATGATGTATACACAATAATAAATCACTTTAATTACTTTGGTGTTTTTATAATGAAAAATAATGTCATTGGGGTGCCAGTGTGGCTCAGTGGATGAGCAGGTGACTGTGTATGCCACACGGCGTCCCAAACTGTTGGCATTTACTGTGCGTCTCCCCCCATCTCTCTCCTCCCGCTTTCCATTCTCTCCTCACTGCTAAAAAGGCCAAAAAAATTATGTCATCAATTTTTGTTTTTATTGGTTGAAATTTTCGTAATGTAATATTCCCTTAAAACATTTGGCTTCATTTTTCTGACTGAGAAGCGGAATTCCTGTTTTATACTGTCTGTGGATGGGATTTCACTAACCAATTGGGTACTTCCATCTTTAATATACAGTGTATGCTAATTTTGCAAGATTGACAGCTTGGTCATTAACGGGGCAAACAAATATGACAGTCAAAATATTAGCTATTGCTTTCCTGTCTTGAAACAGGAAGTGGATGAAGTGGATGGTGCAGAAGTCAATAAATCCATTTCCATTTGGGATATATCAATTTTCCATTGGGTAAACCACTCACTGCTCATCACTGAAGTTAAATCTGATTTAATGAATTTACGCCTGTGAATAAATCCACTGATATTTTCAGTTTTCAATTGAATTAAAAAAAATATTTGTTTTGGTGACAAAAACAAATATGTTATCAAATTTTAGGGGTTTCATCTTTTATCTGGTTTCAAAGCGGATACTAAGCAAACAATAAAGCCCCGTCCAACAGTCCATTCTAATTTTTACCATTTACACATATAGAACTTTGACCTGCTGCACTCACTACTGCTGTACATGCACGCACTTATTGTCTTGTCACAAAGACGGATTTGATGTGTTCAGTTTCTTTAACTATGGTTCCTCTATTTATATTTGTATATCCTCTTTTTGGCACGGTCTCTCTGTTTCTGGGAGGTCGTGCTCAGGGGGAGGCTTTACTGGGGTGCGCTGGTCACATCCTGCAGTTGACCTCGGGACTTCCGTTCTTGTGTCTTCTATTTGTGTCTGTGGAGGCCTCGAGCCCAGCCAGGCTTCTTTTACTTAATTTGGGAGCAAGTACAGGACATCCCCGCGTTTCCTTATCTGGAAGGAAGAGTAAACATTGAAAGGGGTATTAAAAAAAATTCTCTGTGGGAGAGTAAACTTCAGGACTGGGTGACTCACTTAGAAAAGTGTGTTACAAGCTGTCTGATCGTCTCATTGCTCAAGGACTTGCAGGATGTTGTGTTTCCAGTGAAGGCCGCAATAGCAAAACAAGACCAAATTTAAGAAACACAGCCATTATCTTCTCTCCCCTTTATCACAGGTGATGACTCAAGCAAAACTTAAAGTGATCTAAAACGCAGCTGCAGTAATAGATGTGCACGAGTGTGTGTGAGTGTGAGTCTTCGCATGTGGCCTGGGTGTGTGCGTGTTCATGGAGGGGTAAACAGAGAGTATCTCTCACCTCCAACCGCCTGTTGGGAGGCAGATAAATAAATGATAAATAAATTACACGCAGACATACTGTACTTGAGCTTGCTTTGCACAGAATTACAGTTGTTTACAAGTGTGTTGTTGGGGAACCTGGCAGGTCGAGCCACATATGTGTCTCTGCATCATGTTGTGTTGTTTTAGACCACTGACACCGGGGATCATTTCAATAATTTACACTCTATGTGATTCTAGGAGACGCCTTGCGTGTCGCTTTTTAAAAATGTAAAGCAGGCCATGTTAGTCCCTGCCTACCGACCACAACCTCCAACACAAACACACTTACAAACACAGCATGGCTTTGGACGAGCACCCAGGTGATGAAGAGCAGATGTTTTCCCCAACTGGGGGTGTGCTCCTAATGCTTCTATACCCTCCATCCTATAAAACTACCACCCCCTCCTCCTTTTTTCTCTTGCTTTTCTGGTCTCTGTCCAAGCCATCCATTTTTCTGCAGAGTAAAGACAGATTAGGACCTAAATCCCCCGCAATTTGGGTCACGGCCTTTTGTGTCCTCCACACGGTTGTGTGCGGCACACAACCGGGTCCCCATTTGCTAGAGATCAGCGGGTTAGGCCGGCCACTGATTGAGGGGGAGCCACGCGGTGCGACTGTGTTTGTAAAAATAATGAGATGGAATTAACAAAGAGTCTATAGTGCAGACCTGGGTGTCACAGAGGGGAGGAGTGGTGGGCAAATTAAAGAGAGGGTTAGCATTAGAGGTTTGATTGTGAGGAGACTGGTCAGAAGAGGTGTGTGTCAGCAGGAAAGGTGCATTTGTGACCCTCTGGATCCTCTTATTATACCTGAATTCTGCACTGAAATATTTGTCCCGTGCATCTTTGTGGCAACAGGGTATATAGCTTTATAATAGGTACACCAGCAGACACCAAAACAATCCACACTATCACAATGGTTCAGCAAGTTAAATGATTAATTCTCTTGTATGTCAGTTAACAGCTATGTAGGCTTGATTCTGGTCATCCGCAGACCCTAAAGACCTTTTGCCTCCAACAGTTTGACATTTACAGTTCTGGTATTAAGATCAGGTTTCTGCAAATAGAGCAGGAAATACCCTCAAAGAAATCAGCACATTGCTGCAACAATGCAATAAACTGCCGCGATTCGTAACTTCAGTTTCATCTGTATTACCATCTCATCCAAAGTTCAAAGCATCGCAATGTTAATGAAGGTTCCCATGCACAAAGAGAAGCTTATGTAAATGTTACCTCTCCAGATGTTCTATATCTCTCAGAGCCAGAACTGCACTTAGCCCCCAGCTACATACTACCAGTTAGCATTTAGACAAACCTTTGTACCTTCACTTGCCTATAGGGCCTATCAGATCGTCGCAGCCCGAAAATCAATATCTGCTGCTAATGAAGTTTAGCCACACATTTTAATGAAGGCCCCAATTTGCATTTGAAAGTAACGAGAGGGAAATGGGTTCATTTTCCCCCCATGTCTTATTTAGTATGTACATTTGAACAGAAAGCAATGCACCAGTTTGTTGTGTGTGGTAGCATTTGTCCGTTTGTGAGGGGTTTTCTTTTTAATTGGTTACTGTACACGCGTTGTTATTGTGTGTCTGAAAAAGCCCAGCGATGCATGCACTTGTGTAATAGGCTTAAAAAACTCAACTTGCGCTTGCTAGATTTTGAACCTTTCTACTGCACTTTGTTTATTGAGGAGTAATTATGAACAAGTTTCTCTGCTTCTATACGTGATGGGCTTTTAAAATTTTTATTTATCCGCATTTGATTATATCTGCAACAGTGATAATGGAAAATAAATATCCACTGGCTCCATTGGCCATTGGCCCCGGAGGCGAAGTCAGCAGACTTGCTGATGGGTTTTTTTATAACTCCATCTGTGTGTTCAGTCATGCTGGAGAGTGAATTTGGGACCTGCTGCTATTGTGGGATGAATAATCTAAACATATCTAAACATCATAAGTAGCCTGTGTACAGTATTAGACTTTTTAAAGACAGTACTGCTCTATTTATACTGTAATTAGCTCAAAGGACACAAGCAGCTTCTCACGAGCCTCTCTCTCTGCTCTCTTTTCTCTCTTCCGCCACAGCGTCCGTCTGTTTAATCTCTCCTCCACTACCGCGAGCATCGACTGTGTGTCTCTAAACTAAAGTGGCTTTAATCCTTATTTATCTTGCTGCTCTACACGGATCATCACACTCCCAACCTGTGTTTATTTTTGTTAGAAGTTAAATTGCTACAGTAGAAAGGCTGAAGGCATATTTTCTTTCTTCTTCTTCTCCTTTTTTTTTCCTAAGTGAAGCTCAAATCCCATATTTGAGAGGGGGATAAATGGTGGTTAGGCCTCCAGACTGAGGACTTGATGATATTCAGATAAACAACCTGCATCCTGCACAAACGCTTGCATGTTTTCTGTGTAATCCTCTTTTAAAAACAGGAGCTTTGATATGTGTTCTTGTGGGGGATTTTCTCCTGGACCAGGTAAAACATTAAAGTCTTATCATTTCACTAAACAGCTGCAGCTCACCTCAGGCTACTTTGCTTTATTTATCTTTTTTTTCCTGCATCCATTATATCTGTTTTTTCTTTATTTATTAATTAATTTATTTTTGAACGATTGTGTGTTTTTGACAAGCTTGTTTTGCCTTGTTTTTCTGAAACAGGATATGGCACCTACCGGACCCACCTTTAAGATCTTGATTGCATTATTTACAAAGCTAAATTAAGTTATTTGGGGCTAATTGATTAATTGAAAATCAGATTCTATTATCCAAAGCCCAGTTGCTGAATTACCAGCCTATAATGACCACTGTAGTTAAATTTCCCAATAGCAGGTGATCATCACTGTGGCAGTTCCCATTCAGACAAAAGAAAGCAACCATATGCATCTCCATGGTTGCTTATGTAACTGCAGTGAAGCCAGTGAGGACACTTTTTTTTTTCTTCACACATGCACATTGTCATCACTGACAGTTAAAGTTCTGTGTGAAAGAGCACATATTTGTACCGTGTCAAACTGTGTTCATGACCCTTTTCTACTCGAGCAGCTCCTTGTTCATGAAAGCCAACCTGCTCATTTTATGTAAATAACAAGGCTGAGTCTCCTGCGTGCCACGCTCGCTTAGAATACCGTGAGATCTTCCCAACAATTTTCGCGCTCTCCCCTGTCGGCAAAGTGTGCCACAATACCAGCTGCAGCAGGAAGGCAACTTAGCCTCCAGCAAGACTAAAGTGTGCATCAGAGTAAAACAGTTGTTTACTTTGTTTGAACTGCAGTATCTCACCCACGGGAGACTGTGTGCGCTTGAAGTTTTGCATCTTTCACTCTAAACTTGTGACGAAGGGCTGGATAAATAACAGTGTCATTTCTCTACCTTCCCCCTCCACCCCCACCCCCGTTCTCTTGTTGTCTTCTTCTCCACGTTCCATCTATTTCTTTTACCACCCCAGCCTGTGAGTGCCACTGCCACCCTTCTTCCCCTTTGCGCTCTTCTCGAATTATTCATCAGCTCTTTTAAACTTTCAGCATGCAGCAAATTTATGGTGACACGCAAACTACATTATGTTTTTTCGCTCCTTTTTTTTATGAGCTAACAGCACTGCTCATCTCTCTTTAATTGCACAGCAGTTGGGGACACAGATGCACACAGATGCGAGTGCAGGAGGAGGGTGAAGTGAGAGGAGGGGAAGTGAGGATTAAAAGACAGCAGAGCCGAGGATTGTGTAACTTAGTTAAAGTGATGAGGCAGTGGTCCTAAGTGACCCGGCTCAGTTGTAAGTGCGTGTGTGTGTGTGTGTGTGTGTGGGTGTGGGTGCGTGTGTGCGTGTGTGTGCTAATGTGGATACAAGAAAATAAGGACTTAGAAAGGGCTGATACTCATTCTCTGCTTTGCTTCTACTTTAAATCCAGCTCAAACTAATACTCCAGTTCTCCACAGAAAGATAATAATGATTGAGCCGACTGTACTGGAAAAATAGTTTGTACAGCTCCACATATAAATTATGAACTCAAGATGCCTTGAAGTTTTTCCTTCTCTGAGTTCTGAAAAAGATTTGTGTGTGATTTCCTGACCTTTTCCTGACAGTGTGCCTTCAGCATATGTAGAACACTCTTAATGCACATGAAAGCAACACGTTAGTTTAACTGCTTGTGCCATTTCTTAAGATTTTTTTTTCTATAAGTATTTTTGGAAAACCTTTGTTATACTGTTTATGTAGTGCTGTGCAAAAGTCTTGAGTCACCATTCATTTCTTCAGATCTTGCTTGGAAAATGGGAAATAGGTGAAGCGCTTTGTAAATGCAAACATACATGGAAATAGAGTACTGAAGGCCAAAACAGAGTTTGTACAATTCTAACGAGCTTGAAAGTCAGTATTTGGTGTGATCGCCTTTATTCTTCAGCACAGCCTGAACTCTCTGAGGCAGCTTCATTCTAATTTCTTTAAGCAGTCTTCAGGAATAGCTCTCCAGGCTTCTTGAAGGACATTCAAAGCTCTTTTTTGGATGTTGGCTTCCTTTCTCAAAATGATCCCACACTGTTTCAATAATGTTGAGGTCCGGGCTCTCTCACTACATAAGACCCACTGATTTTCAGTCCAGCTCTAGTGTAATGTGGCATACCTCAGCCTTTCCTTTCAGTTTTCCTTCCTTAAGAATGGCTTCTTGACAGCCACCCTTCCACTGAGACTATTTCTGATGAGGCTTCAGGGAACAGTAGATGGATCAGCTGAAAGGTCAGATGCATCTCCCAGGTCTTTGCTGGACTTTTTTTAGGATTTCTTTTTTGGAAAATTTGGTATTTCTTAAGGACATGACTTTCAGATACTGTTCATCTGCTATAGGTAGTTTTTTTTAAAAAAAGCCTTCCACTTCTTCTTTTGTCCTCCACTTGTCTGGTCCCCTCAGTTTTTTTAAGGCCACGCTACATATGATGCAGAGATGTGTCAAGAATCCCTTTGTTGGTGCAAAAATACTATTTTATGCCTGTCAAACTGTGTTAACTTTGGCATTTTTTGTAGATTCAGCTAAAGAAATGGGAACAAATTATCTGTTTTTGAGACATGCTGCTTGTAACAAAGTGCCTAAAGATACAATTTAAAACTGGTTCTTTGCTAAGTTGTTCATTAACTGGTTGAGTTAAGTGTCTTTTTAATGCTTGAATGGTTCATAGGTCAGTGTAAAGTGCCTTAACAAAAAAAAAAACCAAACCCATTCCTCTGAAGATGGTCAGGTACAAGACTGAAAATGAGTGAAAAAGCAACCAATGTCCCAATAGAAGCTTTAAAAGAGTTTTCAAACACGCGCAGATCCCATACAAAACCTCCTGGGTGGACGTAGCCATCCACTGGATTCATACCAGGGGCCTTCTTGCTATGACGATGCAAACCACTGTGATACTTTGTTGCATCTCACAAAGATAAGTTTTTTATTTTTGGCACATTACACTGACCCTGTTGTTATCTCCCTTCCCTTCATCAAAAGATGGACATATTAATATTTGGCTTATCATAAACCACACACACAAACACACACACACAACAACAACTTGTGCATATTTGCACAAAACAAAAGAGAAGAGATATAATCTAAAGTGGGACTTGCATGTGCAAAGAGAAAAAATATAAAGCGTGCTGTGCCCATTATTTATTACCAGTTACCTAACTACATTATTTAGCTTCTCAACAGAGAATGGCATCAAACAGCTAAATATACAGTTAAAAATAAATTTTAAAAAATCCTTTATAACCCCTTAATACACGGTGTAATTGAAGAATAAAATGAGTTTCCTTACTCTGATGGCTATTTTTCTATATTTGTGGTGCTTTTATTGATCTTTGAAGCATCTTTTTTTAAACAGTTGTGTCCATCTTTTCTTGTATAGTGCATATTAGTTTTGTTTTTTGTTTTGTGATGTCCACAAACAGCCTTTCATTTTCCTGTTTTCTTTGAGCTTAACAGAGTTGTAGCACTGACTGAACGGTGTCAGTCTGGGGATGTGCAGAGCAGAACAGAGGAAAGATCCAAGCAACAAAAGATTATTGATTGGAGAAACAGCAAAATCTTTTTCTTTTTTTTTTGGTAGCAGATCAGGCTGAGGTGTCCATATCTTTGTACTCGATTGTGTCTCTAAGGTAGTGCAGCATGTGTCTCTTCCAAACGTGTCAACATAAGAGTAAGCATCAAATGCTAATGTGCCCTCAAGAGAAATGGGAATTCAAGAAATGAGGTAGCAAACCCATTTCTCTCCTTTTCTTGTGCGTTGTTGCTGAAATACTCACATTTATTATCACAAGGGGTTAAAAAGATCAAATCAGACTGTAAAATGTCACATTTTTACCAATGTAAAAGCAGTCGTCGGAAGAGATCAAAGCTGTACAAAATGTATCTGATTTCGTGCATGTGTGGATGTTTGTCTGCGTGTTTGTGGCAGGCCGCGGCTCTTCTCGTCACTTCCTCTTTTTTTTTCAACCCACCTCCAAAAGAAAATACATAAATTATACCCGAAATCACCACATGTGATTGAAGAGGCTCTGAAATGGAGGAGTGAAGAGCATCGCCAGATGAAGTGAAGTGTTGAAAGGAGTGATTATTTTTGCTTCACTGAGGTCTTATTTTTCAAAGTGCCACTAAAAGCATGAGAGACTTGTGTCACTTTGCACCGGCAGGATGGAGGAGGGTGATTTGATAAGAGATGAAAGAAAGGTAGTGACACCCCGGCCACTACACACACACACACACACACACACATATATATATATATATATAAAATTTTCCCAGACCTTTGCTCAAAAACTTGATACTTCAAGTGGCTCCAATCATATTCTCCATGAGGCAGTGCGATATTTATGGCCAAGTGCCCACAGCTAAAGCTAATATTATGAGCTTCCACAGTGCCATCCATATTGTTTTACCTCCCGGTGCCTGCGGTGAGGAACAAATAAAGTACCTGACACTGTAGAGTGGCACTGGCAGTCTTGGCTTTCAAAGCACTCCTTTAGCAGGTTGGAGAGTAGGCTGGGCTGCAGAGAGGGGAGTGACGGGAAGAAAGGGGGCTGTCACTTTAGGTTGGGTAATTTTTGATGTGCACGTCAAGGCCTTGACAAGGGGAATGTGGCCGGCTTGTACATTAGAGTGAGGCTCACAGGCAGCACAGCACTGGGGACAGGTAGTAATGCAGTCCCAGTGAGTGCCGCTCATCTGCTCGCACTATGTACTTGTCTGGTGCCACACAAGGATGCCCCCTGTCGCCCTGACTCTACTCCCCCATCCCTCTGCAGAAATGACTTTAGTCAGTGAGGGAAGAATCCATTTACAATGTGTGCTTTATAACATCTCCTTGACAATGCAGTAGTGGATTAGAGACATTTGTGATGAATCTTTTATAAAGACTTTTTCCTCATCTTTCTTTTCCATGTGCACAGGCTTTCTGGGTCCTGGCGCCACATGCACATGTGTCTGTTCAGATGTCATTGCAGATAGGGAGAGGAGATAGCAATGGGTTCTTACAAAAAAAAAAAGGAAAGAGAAAAAAAGGAAAAGGAAAAGGGTGAGTGACACAGAATCGTCAGAGTGGGGCATTAAAATTTATCTGCAAGTCACAATGGCTGCCATGATATCGGCGTGAAACTTTCCTTTGAAAATGAACGTCACTTGTCCTCTCCGTCATCCGTACGCCTCGCAAGCAAGACAAGCGCTCTCTGTCCTCATCAATTCTTCACTGCAATTTTGACATTCATTTCATTCATTTGCATAGCTGCGTAACGTGATCGGAGCACAGCATTCCCTTTCCCTCAACTTTAAAATGCTCCTTTAAAATTAATGCCGGCCCAGTGAAATATATAAATATATCCTAAAGTTGACATGATGTTGTTCTACATTATTCCCCTTGAAAAGTGATTTTGTTCATACTTACAGCTACTCAGGCACTGCTGACGTGGTGGTGCGGGCAGACACACTCGGCCTAACAAACATGCATGCGGCTGTCTGGCCCCGCCAGCCCCTCTCTCTGTCTGCTCTGTGTTGTTAACATGGAAAGTTGCATACGCAATGTTACAATCTTGACCAACTTTGTGCTGTTTTTTTAATGCCCAAACCTCCAGCGAGCTCTCCGCAAAGAAGTTCACTCTCACCAGCATTCGACTGCGCCTGTGATATTATTGGTTTTGGGGGGTGTTTGCAGACGCTTCTCTGGAAGTCGTCTGTGGTTTTCCACAAAGGTAAAGATAAAACGTGAAAATGGAGGATTCATTCTTTTGGTGATTAAGATTCATTAAGGTGAATTCTTTAAAGTTTCTGAAAGGGGCATCTCAGTTTAGTCATCCTTTCATTTTTTTTCAGGAATAAACAGCAAATAAATCCTCTTCCTATCTGATCCGGTGTTGTCTCGCTTTCACTGGGCTGCTGCTGCTCGGATGAATTTTCTCCTTCCACTTCCCGCTCCAAACTCACCTGTCTGCCACTATTGTCCGTTTGAAAGGGACAACAGCAGCCGCAGAATCTGAGAACGAGTCAAGGCGAATGGCGCACGGAGGAAAAAGAAAAATTAAAAATTGATCACCTTTCCATTTGAATTCAAGGTAGGCATCACTCTCCATAAGCAGGCCTGTCTCTTTAAATCAGAGGAACTGTCACTTGTGTGACTGCCTGTTTACAAAATATGAGGCTGAAAATGAGACCTGCTCCCTGCGGACAAGCTCCTTGTATAAATATAAATAATGAATATTAGATAAATTATTTCTGCCCTTTAATAATGTAAAACTTGACGAAATTCACTTGCACTGCGAAACCGGAGAATCAAACTAAAAGTAGATAATGCAGCAGTACAATAGGGGCTGGAGTGCTGCGTGTGATCGAGAGAAACGGGACAGGCTGGAGTCCCTGCTGACCTTGTGGTCACCTCTGTGTTTTGATGCTTTAAAGATGGCCATAAATGGTCAAATCTAATTCAATGGGGGTTTCTTATATAGCCCCAAATCCAGCACAGGTCATATCAGAGTGCACGTAACACATCAAGGTCGAGACCTTATAGAAAGAAAGCTAAATGAATGCGTTTGAGCAGGCACGTGCAGGCTTAATTATAGTTTGTGTTCTACTGCCCGGCCTCCAAGGTGTATATAATAATTATTAAGTCATAACTTGTTCTGTTGAAGAAAGGTTAAATATAAATGTATTTACAGTCCTCACGAGGTAACCGGGGGAATAAGCCGGAGCCTTCTCCCTCTGGGTGCGGTGGAAGAATAGGAGTGAATGCCTCCTGTGCTCTGCTGCCTGGGTGTCTTCTGGTGAGAAAGAGGGTGGAGATTTGATAAATGGTTAATTATGAAAACCCTTGTGCCAAAGCTAAAACTGTAATTAGCCTTAATTGGCTAATTGGATAGAACTGGTGGATGGCATAAGCATAATTACCCCACTCTTTTTTTTTCGTTAGCATTTAGTGTGAGATTATGCATGTGGCCGTGACAGTGACAATTGTTTTCTTTTCTTTTTCTATTAAGTGTTGTTCCAGCCTACTGAATGAAATCTTCACAGATTGATGCCGTTCACAAACTGGGTCACTCCACTTAC
>VUQK01012264.1:0-13327 GCA_015106715.1 Bujurquina vittata
TGTTGGTTTTTTTTTTTTGTTTTTTTGTGGGGGGGGGGGGGTGTCTTAACACAGCAGTTGCTCAACCCCCCACACTATAGACTGCCATTGTCCAGCAAAGCGTGGGCTCCAAAGTGATGTGTGGGGTGATAGCAGAGCCAATTAAAATGAACATAATTACAAAGTCACCCCTTTGACTCCTGATCAGAATACACACGCATCAACATACACAGAGTAAAGGAGGAAGGGTGTGGTGTGTGAGGACTATGACATTAACATCCAGAAAGACAAAGTTTGTGAGAAAGAAGAGAACATAAGTGACTTTAAGGATAAATGCATCTGGGTGGTGCTGGATGTCCTGACTTTGGCCTCATGGACTAACCAATCACAAGTCCTAAATCATCCATCACTCCTCAACTGAGACACCTTAAGCAATTTCTGTTTTTTTAGAATTCAATATTTTGTATGTTAAATTTCATTGGATATTAGATTGCAGATCAACATGACAGGGATTTTTTGTTTATGCGGTGTTCTACAATACATGTCAATTGAAACACTTTTGCAGAACAATACTTTGATGGAAGAATCTATTTCATATGTAGAAGACCTAACAGAATACACATATATTTAAAAAGAGAGAATATATTGTTCTACTTCTGGTAAGTGTATCCAGGGAACTACTGAGGGTCTTCACTCTAGCTTTTCAGTGATGACCCTAACTCTTACTTAAATTCAAACCTTAGCCCTAAGTTTAGGAGACAAGCAAAAAGGACAACAGGGTTAGAGTTAGGTTTATGGTTGGACTGATCACAGATGATGACTGAGACAATAAGGGATGTGGATTTTAGCAGTAACTAACTTGTTAACTCTCCTATCACATGGGGGATTCATACAACAGACAAAACCCACATTTTAAAGGGTCTAAACTGTACCTGATGGACCACGTTCGTGCATCGAACCCGGTTAAGGTCAAATGAGGTCTAAGTGAGCTCAAATAAAACCTGAGAATGATGCCACGAGGTGATGTGAGACTTGAGCACTGGAAATGCCACTTAGTATTTTCTATAGCACATAAAAGCACACACCTGCATACTATAATAGGCCGAAAGAGGGGGGCTAGAGGGCTTTAGGAAGAGGCAATTAAAGCCTTATCATTTCTACACTCACTTTCCTTTCCTCAAACACAGACACAAGAGTGCACATGTGTGTGCACGCCCGCACACACACACACACACACACACACAGTTTGAAAGAGAAATCACTGACTAATTCATAAGATACTTCCAAGGTCTTTTTTTAAATTAAGGAAAACGGTTGGTTTAATTCAATTAAAATGTAGGAAGGGCCACTTAAAGAGGATGGGAAGGTTTGGCTTGACTGAGTGGGTGCAGGTTTCAGGAATGTGTGGGGGGTCTCAGACCCTCTGGAGGTCCAAGGAGTTTTCAAGTGCATGGACTTCTATCTCCTCAGCCGAAGCCCCCTTAAACCTCACCCCAAAACCCTGGATCCTTCTGGGCTTAAGCCCACACACACCTGGAGGACCAGGGCAGATTAAGACCAGATTAAGATAAAGTTACCCCTTCTTCGGCCGCTATGTCATTCAAACCCCTGGCCTCTACGGCCACTGCATAGAAGGACACACAAGACAAAAAGGTTTGGTTCATTCACTTGCTTTCGTGAGCACACACGAGCACACACACGCGCACGCACGCACACACACAAGCATGCACGCACAAAGGACTTTCTGGTCATCCTCATAAGCCCTATTAGTCTGCCATAGAGCCTCTCATAGCAGACATCAATCATGGAGGGATTAGTCAATTCCCTCTCTAAATGAGTGGCGAGGGAAACTTCCCTTCAACTCAAAAGCAGGTCTCCTTCTTTCAGAGATTACACAGCGATTTGTTTTCATTTTGTTCCATCTTCATCGTTTTCTGTTTGACTTGCTTTTCATTTCTCTCTCTCTTGCTCTGCGTCTCCCTCGTTCTCTCCTGCTTGCAGCTTGTGAGGTAATCCTTGGCAGATAAAACTAAGGAGGACTTACCAAAGGCAGATTACAAGCGGCGCTTTGCGGAAGGCCCTTTTACACCAGTCGGCGCGGGTATTGAAGAGAGTGAGCTCTTCGCAGTGCTTAACTTGTGAACTCGACATGCACCCAACAGAGGAAGAGGTGGAAAAATGATAGCCGCATTACAGTAACTGGATCAAAATATATCCCTCACAACACACACAAGAAAGCACATTAATACACACAACACACACACACATATTTCATTGGCTACAGTAAATAAAACTGAAATGGGAAGGGTATGTAATACTAATATTTTTTTTTCTTTACTTGAAATGATTAAACATATCAATGCCTGCGGCCCTGTGAGACTTAAGGATTAACGTTGTATCACAAATATGACTAACTGTTCGTCGAAACTGGATCTCTAATAGTTGATGCAAAATAATTTAGCAATGATTTAACAAAACAGCCAAAAAACCATGCATTAAATTAATCAAACACAAACTTCTGAGACCGGACACTGTCCAGCAGTTGGTATCGTCTTTTACCTTTCCACTAACTTGATGACAGCGATGCCCTGCAGCATGAAGCAATAACAGGAAGCCTGATGATTGGACCTGCACTGAATGAGAGAAGAAACTGGGTCTCCTCTCTCCCACAAGATCCAATGACAGACCACTCAGAGACAGCAAATAAGAGTTTGGGTAGGCGTCCACGCTGGGAAAAGGCAGACACTGAGAAGTAATTATTTAGCCTTACTCCTCTCGAGGATTATTCTCCTAATATTACACAGCTTATGGAAAGGCTAGCATGGCCAAAGGGAGCCACTGAGGCTTCAATGCTTTGGTCTCAGAGACGGACCGCTATGGCCATTTCCATGCTCATACTGATGCCAAGTTCTGAAATTTAAGAAACACAAAACACTCTCCTGATCCTTTACTTTTAACCCAGTGGTTCTCAAACTGTGGGGCACAGAGCCACTTCAGGTAGAATACGGACAAGCAGGGAAAAAAACTGAAGGAATATGAAATATGTAGGGAAAATACACAAGAATTTACTGATGCAATCTTGCAGAGATTTAGATCATAAAAACTAAACTTGGATCGTTTATTATCATCGATGGTTAACAAAAATTGGATGGAAGGATATTTTAAATCAATAACAGACTATCAAACAGGATAACATCTTTAAGCAAGCAAGAGTAAGTTTTCTGTTTTCCACTTGTAAGGACTGTAACTTACATATGTGATTGTTAATAACACTGAATAGTTTCCATTTTCAGTCAGCCATATCTACAGATGTTTCCCCATTAGTGAAACTAATGGACTTTATAAATATGAATAATAAAGCTCTCTCCTATTTCTTTAATAAGCAAATGGAAAAAAGCAGCTCCAACTGTAACAAAGGATGCATATAAATCTATTTATCAGAGGTTTAAAAACATCATACTTATACATCTTTCTTTATGTCCTACATCTGAGGTTCTTTGTGTAAAGGTCTGCCAAACTTATCAGAAAAGATGAATTAACTTTGAGCTGGATGTAATGATAACAAGACGAGAGACCTTGCAACGGGCAAAGATCACAAGACAAGAGATGACTGTCCTTGTCTCTTGGGCTCCCCTCTGTCCTCCAAAAACATCCCTCAGTCGTCACAGTATCCTCAGAAACACTCCACGGCACGGATGTGGTCCTCTCCTGCCGCGAACCTTGGTGAAAGCTAATTAAGAAATATCGCAGCCTTCTGCGAACTCAATTAAATAATGTTAATTTATTCTAATTTCAATTTGGAGGTAGTCTGAACAGGAGGAGGGGCTGTGAAAACAACGTGTGGGAGAGGAAGGAGAGCTCTGGCCTCTGCCTCCCCCCGGCACAGGAGCTCTCACAACCTGCAAAACTCGATTTAATTTGAACCCTTTAACTAACGGTGATAATCACTGAAGCCCTTCAAATGAAGGGGAAAAACATTCCTCTGTTGGTGGTTCATTTTGTCACTTCTGGAAAAAGTGAGTGTGAGCTTGAATCAGAAATGAATGAGAAAAGTAGTAAAGATATCATGTAAGATGATGCTTGAAACTATTATTCAGCACGCAAGGAAATAGGTGATATTCACAGAGTGTACAATAAAAGAACAGCTAAAGAAAAGCTTGCAAAAATATCATGTGAATGGACACACCATGAAAAAAAATACTGCAAACGCACAACTTCAACCCTGTGATAACCTTTAGTCTATAAAGTAGTCACCAGTTCCAGGATGTCAACTATTGACAGACACACTCAAAAGTTGAAAATGTCTTCCTGTTTCTAAGATTCTTTGAGCAAATATTAAGATAACATAGAACTTTGTCTTTAAAACTTTTGCCCACAGACATAAGCCAACTTCCAACTTTTCTTTATATGAAAATAAGGCAAATAAGTCACGAAGCGGAAACTTGATGAAAATCCAAAGATCAGAGCATCTAAGTGTAGAGCGGTTTGACTACAGAACAGAGATGGAGATGAAACAAAAGGAGGAGCAGAGGATCACTGAGTTACAGCGAGGGAAAAGAGATGGACTGAATCAGACCAGACAGAGCTCACAGCCCGCCCAACAGGAACTCCTTCTGTTCATTTAAATTAATCCCACAGATGTTTTCATCCTTCCAGCTCCTTCACAGATGCTACACTTTAAACTCGACGTTCTTGGGAATCTCTAGACAGGACAAAGGAAAGACATATTGGTATGGGAGCCGTGAAGCATCTAAAGCCCCTTTCAGACATGCTCTCCTTTCCATTATTTTCACGATATCTTAATGCATCGGCTCCATGTCTCAAAGAGGAGCCCGGTCACTTTTCTGTCAAACTCGTGACAGCCATCCAACTATTCAGACCCAATGGCATTTGTGTATCACTTTCAACACGGCACAAAACTGAATGCATGCAGTCACACGTGCAACAATTTACAATTGTACATGACTCTCATGCATTTTGTGAGCATACTAATAAACTAATGAAACCTACCCCCCCCCCCTCCAAGTTGCACTTTTCATGTTCAAGAACCCAAATAAAGTGAGATCCTGGTTTTCTTATGGTCACTCTTCTTTTCCAGGGAAAATGACCTCATGGTTTGGGCCATGTTAGCGCAACTACAGTGTAGTCTGAACCTGGCATCATTAATGCTGATGGAGAGAGACAAATGCTCAAAGGTATACCTACACTTCCAAAGAGTCGAGTCAATACTTAGGTCAAATCTTCTGCAGTGCTGCAAATATCACTGCAGTATCATGACTGCAGACTCACCCTCTTACATTTGAGGAAAAACACTATCTGAATGACTAAATGCGCCCTTTTCAGACCAATCTGGGTTAAACAAACAAAAAAAAATACCAAAAGCGTCTTATTTTTGGTTTTTATATTCAAAGATAGAAGTAGAATTTGTAAATGTTCAGTGGCAAAAATACCCAAGGAAGCAAACATGTATCAAATGAGTCAAGATAAAGGCTAATCACTGGAGGTGCACTCCTTCTTTTCCATGATGCAGAGTATTTAAAGGTGACATAAGGATAAGGTACAGGACCACAATAAAACTAAACAACTAGAAACAGAAGATCCAGTTAACAGAAGCCAGATCAGTTAAACCACCTACATAGAGAGCCTGTGGTTCTTTCTGTAGGGGTGGGTCAGAACATCATAAACTAAAAACAGCACAGTACACACAGCGACAGTCAGTCACTGGACCAGGTTTGTTGTGGCCTGGAGCCCGTGTCACACTACAGTGATGTTAAAGTGCAGCCTCCCAATGAGAACCTTATTAATAAACAATAACATGCTTATCTCATCTTTTTGAACAAGACAAAGATACAATTTTTTCACAGAAGATGAAATGATAAGGAGTGTAAACACAGCCAGTAATATAGGAATTAACAATAACTGCTGTATTTTCTGGACTATAAGTCGCACTTTTTTTCATAGTTTGGCCGAGGGTGCGACCTATACTCCGGATCGACTTATAGTCCAAAAAATACGGTAAGTGACCAACTGTGAGAAACCAGAATGAAACTTTATGAAGAACTTATTTTTAGTTTGTGTGCACGCTTAGAGTCCACATTTATCACTCAGAGGGGTGCTATTTGCATGTCCTCCTCAGCATTCACAGGGTTTTACTGGGAATTGCCGTCTTCCAGTCATTATGAGCAGCAAAACAAAGGGTCTGGAACCTTTGTAGATGCTGCATTTAGATTTCCATCCAGTCGTCTCACACATCCCCCAAGAATTGCTCTAAACTGTCAGTGCCAGGCATGTGTTCCACTGGCAAAAATCCAGAGTGCTGAGCTCCTATTATTCTTAATGTAAATCCATTCATTATGTGTAATACCTGTGTATAGAATAAGTGGGCGCACACCATATGTCATCTAGACGTCTTGATTTTCCACAGGCTGGCACAGAAGAGGCTGGCTTTGGTGGAATGACAAGGAGGATGAAACTGCATCCAAGAAAAAGTTTAATCCCAAATCTGCTTGAGTGAATGCAAACATGAAAAAGCTGCATCCTTATCCACAACTGTACCTGGCTTTTACTTTCTTATCATCGCTCTTGCTTGGTTTTTACAGGTTTCTGAAACATCTTCACGGAGACATTACTTGAGGCACTGAGCACCGTTAAACTCGTTTCTTTTTGTTGAGTGACCAGTCATTTTTCTTTCTTTTTTTTTTTCGTATTTTTGGCTACAGCGGCTTTCATGACAGTAGAGGGAGACAGGAAACAGGGGGAGGATACAGGGGCACGTGGGCAAATTGGCGACAGGCCGGGACTCGAACCCAACGCGGCACATGTACATGGTTGCCGCCTTTCACCACTCTCGACTGACCAGTCATTTAAAGCTTGTTCCACTGTTGCAGTGAACAAATGTGTTAAATGTAAACAGGGAAACAAGACAAGCTAATCTCTTTCAGTTACTAAAGACAAGATTTATTAAAAAAAATAAAATAAACTAATTCCAACCCTTCAAGGTAGGTTTGCAAACGTAGAAATGAATATGGTGGCTGTCTGGATATCAATTTCTATTCACATTCTGAGATTACACCAAATTGTTTGTGTGTGTGTTTATCTCAGCCTTGCACACAATTTGTCCACATGAATAGCTGGGTAAAATAAATAAAAATGACGACTACACACCTTACATGGGAGAGGCAGATGTTAGATGTGTTTTGAGGGAAGGTTATAACTGCCCTAGTACATATTCACAGAACTGAGCCTTGGGCACACTAGAAACTATAAGAACAGATACATGCATACATTTACACTCTGCGCACGTTCATAGTGTTACGATGTGTTGGTTTCGTCTTGGCCTCTCATAGCGAGGATGTCTCTTCTTAATCCTCTCTGACTTCATATATTCAAAGGTCATCTCACAGCCCATGTGTAGGCCGTGGCGTGTATGTGTATGTGTGTGTGCGTCATGGTGCTGGGTGTGAATAAGAAAGAAAAAAAACCCTATTCACACTAGCTGTATATGTCAACAAACCCTGTAGGCCTATGTTTGTTTACTGTGAACATCCTATCTCGCTTTCTTCAATTCCCTGGCCATCGTCCCTCTCTTTTCTGCTGTCTTCTAACCCTTCACTATCCTCAACATATTCTTCATTTCACCCCTCCTCTTCAGTCACAATTCATTCTCTACACCCCGCCTTGCCCCCTCCACATCAAGCTCCAGAGGCAGGGGCATCTCTTGGCGAAGTGTGGCCCACCACAGGCCACTGGCTTTGGGTAATTAAAGTGGTTTAGGCCCCCTCACCCACGGTCACAGGCAACTGCAGCTGGGTGATAAAGGCACTGTGCCATAATTACATGGACGGCCAGCATCACCGCCCAGCTACACTAAAACAGTCAGCTAGCCAGATGCATGGGGAGGAGGGACCTGTGCGTGTCTATGTGTGTGTATGAGTAACTGTACTGTGTTTACGTGTATGCGTGTGCGTGATCACAGGGGGTCAACACCCCCTTGTGATCGCTCTGCTGTAGTTAAGCCCCCTGTGTTTAAGCCCTACACAGGCTCATTGAGCCCCTACACACACACACACATTTTTAACCCCCACTCATCCCCACACCCCCAGCCAATCATTCCCCACCAGTGGTCTGATTCCTGCCGTGAGTGTGTGTGACCATCAGCCATTTAATTAGACCCAGCCATGATTTGCCTAATTTAAATAAATAAATAAACATATGAAAACACCCCAATAAACAAATACCTATATTCAAATGAGAAGCTGGGGAGTTTCATGAGCATAAAGAATAGGGCAGGAGATGAGACCGTGCAGGCGGAAAAAAAGCTAATGTAAGGACCACTGGATGTGGACACACCACTCCAAACACACATGCGCACACACACAAACACACACAACACATTCAAAATGCTTCAACTCACTCACTTATAATAACACACGCTGCAAGGGGACAAGTCAGAGAGAATAACAGGAAGTAGACGAGCCGAGATCTGTTGAATTCTGAAATGTTTGGGGTTCAACTTCAGAGATCTGAATTAAATGTAGAATAAATGAACAGAGTCTGAGAAGCCAACAAGTAGTTAATGAAATCAGACTTAAAAATCAAAATTGTACATTTTGTGTCCACGTTATAGTGAAGTACTCAAATTATTACATTTGCTTTTCATTTTAAAAAGGGATATTCTTATAATTAAAAGGTAATAATTCCTCATTAAGCATCACTGCAGAAACAGCCACAGTGCATTTCATTTCAGCATTGTACACACGCATCGTGGGGACAAATCAAGTTTATTACATTCCAGCAAAGCATGCCTACCTTGGGGGAAGAGGAGGCCAGCTCTCTCCCCATTACTGCTGCCACTAGGCTGGGCCCGACGGGCTGGGCTCTCTCCCCGTCTGGGACAGACGTGGGTTTGTGGGGTGGTGGACTGGGGTCGAGGCCAGGGCTGATACCTGGGGGCGGGGGGGCCCTCCTTTTCTGGCTGCTGGCCACATCAGGTGAGGGGCCGCCAGCAGGCTGCTGAACAGGGCTTGATGTCCTTGGCTCGTAGAACGGATTGGATCTTAAAATAAAGGGAAATAAGAGATGACTGATGTTATAATAATGTGCAAAGATACAAAAGTATGAAAGCATTATTTCTATGACCATTTTTCCTCAAAGACCAACCGGGATTGTAAACAGGTCACTAAACTAAAACTCTAAATACAGAAACAGTTCAACAAAATATATTTGTATTATTTTATTCATCCAGGATGACTGTTTTTCCTAAAACAAATATCACTAGGCTGCAGCTGGCTATACTGGTTTAATAGTGTAATAAAAATTGATTTAAAAATATTTTTACTTAAATATAACACTTCTGACCCTCAGATTATGTCCCAACTCATATTTTTAGATCCTCCACTGATAAGGCTAAACTGATAGACATCCAATATTCTTCACAGAGCAAAACTGGGATGCAGCTTTTGTTGCTGACCTTTGTAACAGTCTACCTCAAAGTATTAGAGAAACAGAAAAGCCTTCAGGCCCCATCATACTTTAAAGACCCCATAGTGCCATTTTATCACAATAAAGCACTTCACTCTCAGACTGCTGGCTTACTTGATGTTCTGGACAAACTGTGTGTTGAACCAGCTCCCAGTTTGCATTTGGGAGACAGACACTCCCAAATGCAGCTCAGGCTGCTGGGGAATTTCCCAAGATGCACTGGTGTGTTTACATGCCACAACTGCACATCATTAACTAGTTTGTGTTTTTGTCCTGTGTCCCTATGCTCTCCTCCCCTCGTTCCCCTCACCCTCCAACCAGTCGTAATAAATGGCAGCACCTCCTTCTCCTGACAGAGACATTTTCCTGTTAAAAGGGGAGTTCTTCCGTCCCACCGTTGCCAGGTATTGCTCACAGGGCATAACATGATATTGGGTTCTTGCACTAGTATTGCAGGGTCCTTACAATATAAAGCACCTTAAGGAACTGAACTGAAAGAGCACTGATAATGGCCACACTAACTGGTTTCAGCCACATTTAGTGCAGATGTAAATTTTCAGAATCAATCAATATCACATTGGACTTCTGCTTCTAGGTTTGTTTTCTATCGCCGAATGTCTTTTTTTTCAACAAGCTTTTATGATGTTTTATGATGATGTTTTTTGCTTTTACTATTTTTGTTTGCTTGTTTGTAAATTTTAATAGGTTAGTGACTTTAGTGTTGCTTTTTCTCTCTTCCAATAGTTTTAATATGCTTTTATGCCCATGAAGTCCTTCAAACCTTTACATGTAATGCAGGGCTATACAAATAAAATAAAATGTCCTGACTTACTAAACGCTCTCGCAGATAAAAAAAAAAACAAACCCTTTCTATATCTTACAAAGTGGGGTTGTAGCACACAAGAAAACAGTAGAAAATTATCCCAGCTGGACAAAATATCTGCATACTAATTATTAAACAGCTTACCATAATTTCTAATAACTATCAGGGCATTTAAAAGAAATATTTGGATCCAACTACAAATGGATTAATAAGGGAAACAGGGCTTGGTGCAGCTCAATGAACAGCACACAAAAAGTGGTAAGTTAATAGAAGATGCAGGTGCACTGAGGTCAGGACTGTGTGACCTCATATCCTTACTACCCAAGGTGGACTATTGACAGACAGGCTAGAGCATGACTATGTTACACACATGCACAATATGCACTAAACACACACACACACACACGCACACACACACACACCTCCCTCAGTGTTATCAATACACAGGCATGCTTGTGGCAAAGAAAGCAGAGCACGTTCTTAAGACATTCACTCAACATGCAACAAGCAATCCTAAACACGCTAGAGAACTGGATTTTTTTTCTTTTTTTTGGGGGGGGGTGTCCTGGAAATCTCTGAAAGAGAAGGTTGGAGGTACTCAGTGTCTTACTGCAAAGTGATGGGGGGAGGTAGAAAAAAAAGCATGCAGACCTATAGAGAAGCTCTAACAGACCAGCTCTGGCTAAAAGACATGTGAAAGGGCTGCAGTCAAAACACTGCGCTGCCCTCTTGAACTTTCTATTCTGCAGTGAGCTGCTCCTGATGTAAGAGACAGAGAAAAAGAAACACACCAGTCAATTCCTGTGTCTCTTTAGACAGCTGAGAGCAGTGAAACATACGCCTGTCTGTGTGACGGCTTCGCTCAGCAGCCAAAAGGGGTTTACATTTACAATCTGGGCACGGTCGCTCTTCTGGAGATGGTCACACGCTATCAGTGAAACAGTTCACTGATGGGAACACTACAGAACGATCCCCACATTAGTGTGAAGTTAGGTTTCAACCCCTAACCCAAAGGCTGGCAACCATTACTTTACAAAATAAAGACTGTATAAAGCTGCCAAACATATTGAGCCTTTAGTTACAAAATTACGTAGGCCATTAATTTAGGAGGGTGACGATAAACATATACCTTTGCCAACACACTAATAGTTCTACTTCAGCTGATAAAAAAATATATTTTCAATAAAAACTATGATTTATACATACACATTTTCTTTTTATATGGAATTCCATTTTTCTTCTTTATTATTGACATTAATTTACAAGACGTGCAACTGAAAGAGGCTTCACCAAAGTAGCAGCCAAATTCAACTCAAATTAAAAGAATAAAAAATAAATCAACAAATGCAGTGTAAAAATGCAGCATATGCAACCTTAAATGAAAATAACCACCACCACCACAACAAAAAACAACCCGAGGCTTCCTTCTCCACATTCCTCAGGTCTTTAAATTCAACTGCAGATGCAAGCATCTTTAAATTGTCTTCTTTTTAAAGTCTCTGGCAGCACGGATGCAGCGAAAGGATGCAGAGCAGGAAAAGAAGTGGATGGGGGTGGGGTGGGGTAAAGGAGCCGCAAGGTGAAACAAAAATAAGCAGAGTCAGGGAGGAAGTGAAGCAGAACGAGGGGAAAGTATGGGGCAACAAGTTGATGGAAAGGCGAGGAGGAGGGAGGTGGGGTGGAAAGACTGAGGAGGGAGACAAGGTTAAAGAATGCAGTGAAACAACAGGGCCCTTGTTCCTGTTGAAAGAGCTGCCTCGTCACTTTCAGAGAGGGGAGCTGTGGCTACAAGTGCCCTTCTATAAGGAGGGGTGCTGCAGGACTCGGACTGCCAGGAGTAACCGAGAACGTAAAGGAGTGCTTCAAGTACAGACTGCCTAACCGAACAGAAACCCGTTTTGTCGAGCCAATGCAGAAAAGGTGCAATTCCTATACTGGCCACTCGAAAACACAGACAGTATAAGACAGACATGGCTATCTGATCTGAACAGCAAAGTCTTAAACCACCATACTTTTTAATGGCCATTAGGGGGCGACTCCTCTGGTTGCGCAAAGACTTTCAGTGGCGTAAAAGTCTGTGGGGAAATGGCCCACAGGTCCCTTACTCTCTTACCTCAGTAGAAACTTTCTCAATGAGTCAGTTGCTGGTTTCAGGCCAAAGTGAATAAAACATGAAGCCATAAATCATTTTGCAAATTATGGTCATTATTAGAATCAGAAAGGAAGTTAAACATGAGGATGCTCATGGACTCGTCAGTCTCAGGTCCTTAATCATTCTCTTGGTTTCAGGATAAGGTCAAACTCCTCGCGTGCTTGAGGGAAAGGTGCAGTTTTTCCTTAATGGTATACTGGCTTTAAAGTCTCATCATTTCAAGTTACTGTGTCATCAAATAAAAAAGACACTTGTTAATTTGGTGGGTGAAAATGAGGAAACATTTTTATAATGGATATGGAAATCTTACTTGTCGAGCTCCTCCTCTTCATTGTGAGAGGTGTCCGCATACAAGTACTTGCTCATGTCAACAGGTCGCACACCTTTCCTCTGCCTGGGTTTGGGAGGTTCTGGGTCTGGCTGGGGGTCCGTGTCCTGGTCCGGCTCATCAAAGGGGTTCCCCGGACATGTTTGCATCTCTGGCTCGTCCGTCTCGTTGAATGGATTTGAGTTGTGGTTGTAGAAGGAATTGTCATCAGCCCGCTGCCGTAGGCCCGGCTGGGCAGGGGGCTCTGTTTGACAGAGGATAGGGAACAATGACTCCATGTATAAATCATGTTACTCCTAGTCTTGACATGAGATTTGGCAGCTTGTGATATCAGTATGTTGGAGAGAATCAAAATAAATGTGACTGTAGTCTCGGGAACTAGCTAAGCTGTAAGCCTTAACTGCCTATTTGACTCTGGATAATCTTATTTTAATTATTTCAACATGTTATGGATTCAGGTCTGCTGTGTGGGCTCCTGAGTGGCGCCTGCGCATGTTTTTCATACTTCCTTCACAAAAAACAGAACTGCCAACATCAGATGCACATAAATCCTACACACAGCCAC
>VUQK01012265.1:0-27724 GCA_015106715.1 Bujurquina vittata
ATTCCAAAACCCTGTGGGTATGGATAAAAAAAAAAAAAGTAAATCAAAGGGATCCTCAGTTAAATCCTCAGCTGGCATAATAGAAAAAAGACCAGAAGCAGCAAATTTTGGGGTTTAAGTTCACCCTTGAAACACAGAGTGTGCAATAATTTATCTCAGTATTCATGAGTTTCTCTTTCTCTTCTGCAGCCAATCTTAAACCAGGCCGGCCTCCCACAGGGCCCCTCTGACCAGAAGGTTGTTGTAGTGACGCTGGACAACTGCGACACGTCTGTGGCCCTGAGGTTTGGTCATATGATCGGAAACTACACCTGCTCTGCTCAGGGCAGCCAATCAGGATCCAAAAAGTAAGTCTGCAACAGGTTCATCCTGGAGAGATGAAGAGAAGAGAGTTCTGTAGTTGAGATAAATCTAATTTTTGCAGTATTCATTAAGTAACCCCCTTTTTTCCTTTACTTTGCATAGTCTCTCATAACTTCTGTATTGACCTTATTCATTTACTTTATTACCTTCTTTGCAGTCAGCTCATTAGGAGTTGGAGTAAACTTGTTTTGAAACGAGGTTCAACAGCTCCGGGGTGTTAGCTAAGCTTTAGTTTCTTCATTTGTTGCAATGTTTATCCTTTTCTCTTTTTTATCTCCAGAGGGAAAATAACACAGCAAGACCGTGCCTGTAATAAATATTTCATCACCCCCTCCCCCGGTACCCCCCACATTAGTGCTGATGATGTGTTTTGGTTTAGGCAGCGTAATGCTTTAGGTACACGAATGTTCATGGTTCTGTGTTGTCAGATCTCTGGATCTGACGGGCCCCTTGCTCCTTGGAGGAGTGCCGAAACTCCCAGAAGATTTTCCTGTTCGTAACCAGCAGTTTGTGGGATGCATGAAGAACCTGCGTATCGACAACCAGCACATAGACATGGCCAGCTTCATCGCTAACAATGGCACTCTGCCAGGTATGCAGTATTTTTTAAGCTTGCTGTCCTTTAGTTTAGCTCTTAAACCCGTGTCTGCTTTGCAGTCAGTCCGTGCGTACTGTTAGATCAGCCAAGTGAGGAAAAACTGGCAGAGAAAACAACAGTGACTATAATGAGCGCAGCAGGGCGGTGGAGTCAGTGGGAAATGATTATTGTACCTGCTATGAATAGTTTATTACCATCTGACTCTTTTCTACTGATGAAATAATGAGGTAGGATAGATCAAACAGATGGATTACCCTCTTATTTTCCCGCCCTCCAAGGATGCTCTGCCAAGAGACATTTCTGCAACAATAACCCGTGCCTGAATGGAGGAACCTGTGTGAACCTGTGGGGCTCCTTCAGCTGTGATTGCCCACTTGGGTTTGGAGGGCGAAACTGTGAAAGAGGTGAGTGAGTCAAGTAGGAAAGAGCAAGGCAGCTCAGACATGGCTGCATTTAATCTGAAAGAAAAAAGCAAAAAAAAAAACTCAAGAGTCTGCAGTGCAATTACTGCACAGTCATCGCTGCTTTCTGGAAGCAGCTTGGTTAGAAAAAGACCAATGATCTCATTACAGCAGCTTAAATGGCTGATTTAGGACAGAACTTGGAAAAGTAATCTGCTTGAGGTTGGATTTTCTCTGGATTACATGATGTTGAACCAGTTTAATACTATTGTTTTGGTTTTTTTTACCTTTGAAGCTATATACAGTATGTAGCTTATATTTCCACCGGCGTGTTCTCCAGTGTCTTGTTTCACCTGATCTCCTGCAGCTGTTGTCTGTGCTGATTTATAGTTTAAAGGAATTTGAGAACAGACAGCAGAAGAGAAATGAGCTCCAAAAGAGACGGCAGTTTAAAAAAAATTAAGCACGGCTGCTTTTACAAGAAACTAAAAAAGAGAAAAAAAGATTTATTGGCATGTTTTTTTTCATGTGGAACAAGTGAGGATTGCAGGTTCCTGAGTTGCACTGACAGGTGTGAAGGGAAAGTGGGAATGAGAGTAGAAGTGGGGCAGATGTGATAATGTGAAAACATTTTAGTTTGCTGATGTTTATGGCATGTGCACCATAAAATTGACATGCAGCTATAGTTTCAGACATAAATGATTGAATATGTCACTTTCATCTTCAGCAAATTGCATTTTTCATTATTTTCTGACATTTACCAGACAAAATCAATAAAAAAAACATGTATTCATAAATAATGAGCACTTGGTTTAACTGATTGCCAAAGGTTACCTGGTGTACGCGCACCTTTTATTATTGCTTTGAACCCCTTTGACTGAAAACTAACTAGAATTTCTCTCTGTGCATCTCACTCCCGCAGCCACAGTGTGTCTGGTTTATTTGTCATTGATAATCAATGCTCTCGGTCTGGGTGACTCAGGTGCTTCTCCTCACTTCACGCAGAGACAGTTTAATGATGAGGAAACTGCTGCACATCAGGCAGAGTGTCCTTTTTGTCACTTTTCTCGACATTTAAAAGAGCGAAAGAACTGCTCTTTCAGGGCACACTTTAGATGTTGAAATGATCTCAATGATTGATGGTAACATATCAGAAAAGCTGCTCAAATTTGAATCACACTGTCATCTTATCTATTCCATGGAAGCATTTCTAACGGGTTAAAAAAAAACAGTTCAGTGCAGGTGTTGCTTTCTGGGAGCACCTAAATTGCTTTCAGAGACAGAAAGTAGAGCTGCAGAGCTGCAAAGGCTTCCTATGCGTCTTTTCTTACATCAAAAAAATGTACAGTTGTTCAGTGAGCTTTTTAGAACTTGGATGAAATCAGAGAACACGCTGGAGAGAACTTCCTTTCTCACAGTAATGGCTCCTTCTGTCACCTACTGTGAACCTCTCCATCCTCTTTTTCTGCACTACCCCTTCCTCCTTTCAGCCACTCCCTGTTGTAACGTCAAGTATTGTATATTCTTCTCAACCCTTTTATCTGTAGTTATGGCCAACCCACTGCGTTTCCTGGGCAACAGCCTGTTGCAGTGGAACAACCTCGCTGCAGCGGCGTCCTCCGTCCCCTGGCACGTAGAGCTCATGTTCCGCACGCGTCAAGCCAGCAGCACGCTGCTTCACATCTCCTCGGGCCTGCAGCACAACCTCACACTGCAGGTGAGAGCCACGTACACAAAACATACTTCTTGTCAGGACCCACGATACACGAGAGCAGGCATCAGTGACAGCACATACAACATGGGGTGAAAATGGGTTGCAAAGAAGCTTGCAGATGTGCAATCACTGATGTTAAGGCAAAAGAAGCCCTAAAGGACGGTGCATTTTCAACTCTATTTTATTATTTATTAACTTTATTCTCTTTTTTAGCTTGTCTAGACTGGCGCCTCTTTGATGTTACATAACTTACTGACAAACTATTTCCAGCACTGCACACCTGTGATGTGCTGCAATTCAAAGGATGCTCTTTTGAACTGTGGGCTGTACAAACACTGTCATGCGCTGCAGTGCAGATTCTTCATGGTTTTCTCATCTCCTGCCCATCTGCCTCCTGCTGTTTCTCCCCTCTCTTGCTGTGTTTGTAGCTGCGTGGTGGGAGTGTGTTGATGGGGCTGCACAGGGGGGAAGATTCCACTCTCTCCCGTGTGGAGGAGGTGCTGGTGAACGATGGAGACTGGCATCATTTACAGCTGGATATCAGCATACTGGGGGGAGCAGCGAGCCACCACAAGGCTGTCTTATCTTTAGATCACGGACTCTACCTGGTGAGTTATTAAATTTTAGTTGTGACTATAAATTAAATTGTGGTAGCTTTCAGCCATAAATTTGCTGTTGTTTTCCTTTCCAGGCCAGTATGGATGTAGATGGAAAGCTGCGGGAATCCAAATTGAAGACTGTTAGCATGGGTGGTTTGGAAAGGCCTGATGGGAAAATTGAGCACGGCTTCCGTGGCTGCATACAGGTTTGTCCTCTGCAGACGGTGTCAGCCTCTGTTATCATGAAGGAAAGCACACAATATCCAAAGTTAAGGTTTTGGTGAAAATTAAATCTCTTAATGTCATCATTTACATCATGATTTTAAATATTTTACTGATCAACACTTTCATTCATTTGTCTGAACAGCTGTTTGTTTATTTTAAAGACACCATGCAGCCCACGCAGACATGATTTTCACCCCTTTCCTCGGATATTTGTTTCCCTGCAGGGTCTACGTGTTGGAGGGGCTGTGGGTCTCTCTCAGGCGAGGAAAGTGAACGTGGAGCAGGGCTGCAGCTTGCCCGACCCTTGCAGCTCTAATCCCTGTCCGTCCAACAGCTACTGCAGTGATGACTGGGACAGCTACTCTTGCAAGTGCCTCAATGGTCAGTCTGGTCACATGATGGTCAATGATCACACACCCATGTTTTTGCCTTTTTAACATTCTATTTCTGTCTTTAATGCTTAGTTAAAATAAATTGTAACTAATATTTTAGTGTTTTGTGTTTCATTAGTTTTTTCATACATAATCATTTTTGTTTTTACCGGCGCCCGCCGCAGTTTGCTGAAGCTTTTCATCTGCTGTATGTTTTTGCAGGTTATTATGGCACCAACTGCACTGACGTATGTTCGCTGAACCCCTGTGAACACGAGTCAACCTGCACCAAGAAGCCGAGCTCCTCTCCGGGTTATACCTGCGACTGTCCCAGCAACTACTTTGGCCATTACTGCGAAAAAAAGTAAAGTCTTCCACATTTATGTAAAACATTGCAGTGCTGTGTTTACCTCACAGTTTGAGCTAAATGAAGCAGCCCGGGTTCGACTGCAACCGTTGCTGTGTGTCTTTCCCCACTCTATCCCCCTGCTTTCCTGTTCTCTTCCCTTCAGTCTTGTTCCTCCTGCACTGCAAACGGGGTAAATGAACTGGTGATGTTTGTACCCACAGGACTGACTTGCCGTGTCCCAGAGGCTGGTGGGGTCACAAGACCTGCGGCCCCTGCAACTGTCAGACAGATAAGGGTTTTGATTCTGATTGCAACAAGACGACCGGAGAGTGTCGCTGCAAGGTGAGTCTGCATCCCTTATTTATTCATCTGCAATAAAGCGCTCATCATCAGTTCCACTCATGTGAATATAAAGGGAAAACAAATCCAAGGTGTTTAATAGAGCACAAAACCTATAAAGAGGGATAAGCTTTGGTTGAAAGACAAGCTGAGTAAATATTTTTAATGTGTGCTGAATATTTGTAGGGTAATTTTCCTACCCTTTCACTGGCTAGAAAACTCTTAGGTGGGTGAGTGGCTGAGAAAACTTGCCTTTTGGCAGTCAGATGTCTTTGAGCGTGCGTTTGATCTTTTCGTGGCACTTAAGATGAATTTTGCGCAAAAGTTGAATTAAAAAAATTTGTAATCAGCAGTTTGTCTCCATGATCTCATTTGCAGGACAATCATTACCGCCCTGAGGACAGCGACGCCTGCCTGCTGTGTGACTGCTACCCGGTGGGTTCTTTCTCCAGAACTTGTGACCGAGAGAGCGGCCAGTGTCAGTGCAAACCCGGCGTCATCGGACGTCAGTGTGACCGCTGTGACAACCCATTCGCTGAGGTTACCCCTAACGGCTGTGAAGGTCAGAACACATTACTGGCAACTTAATGAAACACTTCAAGTTAAATCCCTTTTTCATTATAGATACAGATACATTAAAATATTGTTCTAATTTTATCCTCATCATTTCCTCTCCTTTCTGACCCATCTCCTTCAGTGATATATGACAGCTGCCCTCAGGCCATCGAGGCTGGGATATGGTGGCCCAGGACTAAGTTTGGTCTCCCTGCAGCAGTTCCCTGTCCCAAGGGAACACTCGGTATGATGGTTTTGTGGCAGCTCATCAAATTACCATATAATAATGGCACTATATGAAACTTGCCTCAAGCTCTCTCTCCGCTGCAGCCTTTTCCTCATGTGATAACTCTCTCTCCTCCTTCCTAGGCACAGCAATTCGACACTGTGACGAGCATAAGGGCTGGCTGCCTCCTAATCTCTTCAACTGTACCTCCGTTACTTTCAGCAAGCTGAAAGCTTTGGTGTGTAGCTTCTCTCTGTGGCACGTTTTTTTTTAAAGTCAATTTCCCATTTCTACAATATCATCTTCATTTGCGAGAAGAAATAATTTTTTTTACGTGAGTCTTCTGCTCTGCAGTGCTACTTTGAACTATTACCAGCTTAAAGTAATAGTGGAAGGGCTGATGGGAGTATCAGTAGTTTTGCAGGTGTTTGATTATGAACCAAAGCTAATACAGTTAATCCCATGCAAGAGTGAACCAAATTTCATGACAGTCCATTCAATACTTCTCAAAATATTTCCCAAAAAAATCTCATGGTAGCATTAAAGGATAAGTCACTAAAGTCAGACCACGGGCGTCACATTCACAAGTAGATTGAGTGTTCACAGTCTACTAGCTGGTGGTACTACAGGAAAAGTAATATGTTTCTTGGTGTCATGGCAGGTCGCAAAATTTCAGTCTCACGTTGGACGTACAAAAAAGATCAGAAAGTCTTCAAAATCAAGGATTCATCCAAAGGGGAAAATGAATGAATGCACCGTTCCCTTATTTCCTAAGCACTCGCTACAGTGGATAGATCCACTTATTTGATTTGGCACAGATTTTATGTCGGACTCCTCTCCTTCCATTAGTCTGGGTTTGGGACGGGTCCTAGGAGTACACTAGCTTGTGATTAGCTTTCACGTCTGAGGCAAATGTATTAACCACTACACCATTTGAGGAAAATCACATCCAGTATTTGCTGAGATATTTAAAGCATGCGTGACAACAAAATTATTGTTTATACTCAAAGTGTTGCTGCAGTTTTAACCTCTTCCGACCTGCTGGCATTTACAGTTTAAATGTCATCTCTGCATTCCTAAATAGTTGTCTTTGGAGTTCCTTTTCTTGTCATAAATTGTGTGTTTATATAATTTTTATTTTCTCCTTCCAGTCTGAAAAGTTTTTCCGTAACGCCTCGCTCCTCGACTCTGGACACATTCAGCAGACAGCGGCCATGTTGGCCAACGCCACACTGCACACAGACAAGTTCTACGGCAGCGATGTGAAAGTAGCCTACCGGCTCACGCAGAGTCTGCTGCGGCATGAAAGCAGCCAGCAGGGCTTCAACCTCACCGCCACGCAGGACGTCCACTTCACAGAGGTGAACAACCACACCACCGCTACACTAGTGCACACAGAGACTAGGATAAAGCGTGAATCAAAGTAGGAACAATGTGCTGCTGCAGCTCTTTCAGTAGACAAAACTAGAAACAGGAGGCCAGTCCTGCCTGGCTGGAAATCACAGCCTGTCATGTTGTATCTGCGGGGAGTACATCACACTTCATTTCACTCTCTGCTCCGACATCCTGTCACGCTGAACTCTTGCTGTTTTCTGACAGAATCTGGTCCGAGTGGGCAGCGCCATCCTGTCTCCAGACACACGGCCGCACTGGGAGCTGATCCAGCACACGGAGGGCGGCACGGCGGCGCTCCTGCGCCACTACGAGGAATACGCAAACACGCTGGCACAGAACATGAGGAAGACTTACCTCAGCCCCTTCACCATTGTCACACCAAACATAGGTAGTCCCAGTTCCACTTCAAACACCTTTTAACTACCGGATATGGTTCACACATGACTCCCCGCGCTTGCTGAGAGGTTATCGGGGCTATTCATACACAGGAGCAAATGCTAAAATTGCATCTGTGTAAGACTTTGTATCACACAGTAAAGACCGTTTAACTAGTACCTCAGGGCTGTTGTAGTGGCAACAACTGCAAAGATGCATAATTCAGGAAAATAAGATGTGGACATAAAAATTATAATAAAAATTGGGACCCATGTTTTCACATGAAAGAAGGGGAATATTCACTTCCTATGAGGCTCACTTTTCTATATCACTTACTATTTTTATCTAACTAACAAATTAGTTATTTTTTCTGTCAACTAACTGTTTGAATCTTAATAAAAAGACTGATGTCGTATTCAGAGCGGCGCTCTCTGACCCTGCCTGTGTGTTGGTTTCTACAGTCATCTCTGTGGACCGCTTGAAAAAGATGAATTTCGCCGGCGCCAAACTGCCGCGGTATCAGTCCCTGAGGGGCCCTCGGCCTGCGGATCTGGAGACGGCCGTCACCCTCCCTGACTCAGTCTTCCAACCACCTGTGGACACGAGGGGACACAGACACCTGGATGTCTTCCCAGAGTCCTCGCTGAGGAACCGCTCGGCTAATAGGAGGAAACGCCACCCTGATGACAGCCAGCAGGACGCCATCGCCAGCGTGATCATTTTTCACAGCCTGGCCTCGCTGCTGCCCGAGAGCTACGATCCGGATAAGAGAAGTCTGCGGTAATAAAACTGCATCCAGAAAATTAAATATTCAAGTATTTTAAGGTTTATATTCTTTTCTCAGAGTCAAATGCTTGGAGCTGAATACAGTCGAGTGGGGAAGATGTAGTATTTAAGTACAGAGAGACTAACCTGCTGCTGATTTTAGTCATTTTATTTAATTTGCTGGCAGAGAAGAAAAAAGTTGTTTTTTGGGGTTTTTTTCCTCAGTGTCCCAAAGCGCCCAGTCATCAACACACCAGTGGTGAGCATCACAGTGCACGACAACGACGAGCTGCTGCAGCACGCGCTGGACAAACCCATCACCGTGCAATTTCGCTTGGTCGCCACCGAGGAGCGCTCCAAACCCATCTGTGTCTTTTGGAACCACACCATACTGTGAGTGCGGCAGTCAGTGAATCGGGAGCCTGGGTGACGTTGCTTTGTACTCATGTTTGTGTTTTGTGTCAGTGCTGGCAACGGCGGCTGGTCAGCGAAGGGCTGCGAGGTGGTTTTCAGAAACAGCACACACATCAGTTGCCAGTGTTACCACATGACGAGCTTCGCGGTTCTCATGGATATCTCCAGGAGGGAGGTGAGTGACACAAACTTTTCATTTCAGCAGAACCACAGTTATCGCCACTCTTCTCTGTAACGCCACCTTTTCTGCTTCAAAATGTGTCAGAACGGAGAGATCCTGCCCATCAAAATCCTGACGTGGAGTACAGCCAGCGTGACGCTGGGCTTCCTCTTCCTCACCGCGATCTTCCTCCTCTGCCTGAGAGCCATGCAGTGCAACAAGACCAGCATAATCAACAATGGAGCTACCGCTCTCTTCCTCTCCGAGCTCATCTTTATCCTGGGCATCAACCAGGCCGACAACCCGGTAATCACCAATTGTCTCTTCTCTTGTCTCGCCCTCCTCCCCTGACAGCTCTGAAAGTTTTAATCATTCCTCTTTCACTCTCTCTCCGTCACCACTCTGCAGTTTCTGTGCACAGTCATCGCCATCCTGCTGCATTTCTTCTACCTCTGCACTTTCTCCTGGCTCTTCCTGGAGGGTCTGCATGTTTACCGCATGATCAGCGAAGTCAGAGACATCAATTATGGACCCATGAGATTCTACTACCTGATTGGCTGGGGAGTTCCTGCCTTTATCACAGGTATGAACCTTGATAAAAACACTTAAAGTCACAACAGTAAACCCACCGTACAAGGGAAACTGGTTGGAGATCCAGTTTTTGTCTTAAGTGCGATACCTAGGATAGTAAATCTTTACAGCATGTGCCGTAACACAAAAAGGAAATTAAGGAAGCTTAAACCATTGCAAGTCCATTTCAGCTGTTTTGGCACAAATCAAAGTGAGCATATGTGCATTGGAAAGGCAACAGCCTACAAACCTTCATACAAGGAATGGTTTTACAGCTGGTGGCCACAGACCGTTGCACTCTCCTGACTGATTTGTCTCTAGTTTTGCTTTTTGCGAGTATTCTCTCCTAGTAACACAGTGTGGTACCTGCAGGTTGCACTGGTAGTCCGCCGCCTCCAGAATAGCACATCCATACGTGCCGCCACAAGGGTTTGCCATGTCTCCCAGCTTTGTAGCAAGGATGTGGAGGAGATACCAGGAGATGGTCTGCTACACAAGGACTGTTAGACAGGGTTGTAGAAATGCATCAACCCAGCAGGAGGGCCGGTATGTGCTCCTTTGTGTGAGGAGGAACAGGAGGAGCTCTGCGAGAACACTACAAAGTGACCTCCAATGGGCTACTCATGCATGTTTGTGACCAAACTGTCAGGAGCTCCATATGCTGTGATCCAGGTCTGGGAGGAGATACCCCAGGATGCCCTCCCTGACACAAGCGCAAAGGGGATCAAACCAGGGTTCATTCGCTTGTTAGGCAAATGAGTAAACAGGCACACTATGGAGCCACTGCATGCTGAATATTGGACGTACAAATTGCTCATTATCAACAGTCATAGATTATTTTAGATTAATTTAATAGCCAGTTAGTTAATAACTTAATTCCTGTAGAGATTATAACACCAGAAAAATGTATCTCTATAGCCTCAAGATAAGAAGAAATTACTTAGTCAGCTTTAGTAACTTCCTCTGGATATAAAATGGTTTCAGTAAAAGTTAAGACTGAACCAAGACAAAAACATCAACAAAAGTAAAAAAACATCTGTGCTTCTGGGTTTGTCTGCAGGTTTGGCGGTGGGACTGGACCCTGAAGGCTATGGAAACCCTGATTTCTGTTGGTTGTCTATGTACGATACTCTGATCTGGAGCTTTGCTGGACCCATCGCCATAGTGGTGTCGGTGAGTGCCTGCAGATCCCTACGATTGAATCATGGACACTTCAAATTAACAGTGAACATAAATGTGTTGCAAGATATAAAGACATGCAGAGGAAGCTGTTGCCTTAGCAGTGTGCATTTAATTTATTAATCATCACAAGCTCCTGCTGTGTTTGTAAGTAGTGACATACTGCTATGCTGTGTCCGCAGATGAACATCTTTCTGTACATCCTGTCATCCAGAGCCTCCTGCTCACTGAGACACCACAGCATTGAGAAGAAAGAGTCTCGTGTGTGAGTGTCCCGGCCTTTTATTCAACACCATCACCTGCCTGATTAGAGGAAATCAGTTTATTTATGCAGGAAAATGTTTTGTCATTATGTTTAGCAGTCCAGTTCATTTCTGGTTCATTTATACACTAACAATTCACAACAGCAGTCAGCTCAAGGCACTGTATAATCAAGGTAAATACCCTACAAGAGTAGAGGGAAAGCCCCAACAATCAGCAAGCACTTGGCAACGGTGGGAAGGAAGAACTTTCTTTCAACAGGAAGAAACCTCCAGCAGAACCAGGCTCAGGGAGGGTCTGCTGGGGAGTGAGGGGAGGGAGAAGGGGAAAAAGGGGAATATAGTGGGACAAGGGCAAAGCACATACTAGGAGAGAGAGAGACAACATTAACTGGCATGCAGTATTGGGAGTGAAAAAAGAATCCACCATGACTTAAATGTTTCACTTATTAAAATGTGTTGACTGAAAAAGCCAGTAAATGAGTAAAACACTAAAATGAGATCATCTTACTACTCTTCATCATCTTACTACTCTTCATTAATTGAAGAAAATAAGAACAACCCTAGGTTTCTTTTCAGCACTGTAGCCAGTGTGAATTGGCGCTGTATAAATAAAATTTGATTTGATTTGATTTAGATCAGTGAGGGAATTCAATTCCTATTCCAGCACATCCTCCATCAAGGACAATGCCCTTCATCACTTTTGTTTTTTTGATGATCTGGATGTGCACAAATCCTTTACCTCACCATCATTCATCCATTTTCTTTACCACTCATCTACCTTAGGACTGTGGGAGGGTTGGAGCCTATCCCAGCTGTCATAGGTTAAGAAGCAGGGTACACCCTGGACAGGTCACCTGTGTACCCTGGACAGGTCACCTGTACAGGGTACACCCTGGACAGGTCACCTGTCCATCACAGGGCTACTTCCCTTTACTTTACTTTGCTTTTCAAGTAATCTGATTTCCTCCCTGACTCCTGGCTAAGGAACCACTTATCACGTCGAGGGGCCTCAGTTCTCACCTTAGTGGAGGAACAATGACATCAGATTAAATATTTCTTTCTATCCACTCTAAAAATAGCTCAGTAATGTGTCCCTGTGGATTTAAGTTGCCTGTACTTCTTCTTTTTCTCAGTATTCAGAGGTCTAGGTTACTGACAGCAGAGCAAAAATCCTGCTCATTTTCAGGCAGTTTTTTCTGCTCTTGGATGTGTATGTCGTCATAAAGAGGGAATCCCCTTAATATGGTCTTCGTAGGCACACGGCTCTGGCTCTTTGGCATGTTTATTGTTGCAGTTTTTGTTGTCAGCTTCTCGTGTATCCTCAGATTCATGTGTTGCTGCTGTGTTTCTCCGCCTGTTTCATTGAACTCTTGCTGTTGGTGTCTGAGCCTTCTGGTCACTCGTGGTGCTTCTGTCTCCATCTGCAGATCAGTGAGTGCATAGAAATCCATCGGTTCCTCACTAACTCCTCTTTGTGCTCTCTCTCACTGCAGATCTGGCCTGAAGACTGCAGGTTGTGTCCTCTTCCTGGTTTCTGTCACATGTTTTCTCGCACTCCTCTCCGTCAACAGCGACATGATCATCTTCCACTACCTGTTCGCCGGCTTCAACTGTGTGCAGGTGAGCCCTCCCGTTCACTCTGGAACTACTTGAAAGGCTCCTTTGTGTCTTTGTATTTACCTTTAAAATTCTCATGTCATCCAACTCCAGGGTCCCTTTGTTTTCTTCTTCCGCATCGTCTTCAATAAGGAAGCAAGGAATGCCATGAAATACTGCTGCAGCCGCAAGCGACCCGATCACATGATCAAATCCAAGGCCTCTGTGAGTCCATCATCACAAACAGCGAGAACATATTCCATTCAGTTTAACACCTCTGGGATGTCGGGCTCAGCTGTTGCCATGTTTGGAATTTCTCTTTAAAAAAAAACAGAGTAAACTGGTGTTAAATAATAATAAATCTGTAATTATCTCAAACCTCTCAGTTGTGCTGTGATATTAGGGCATCTGTTCACAACAGATTGAGGCTCTAGCTTTTTTTTTTAACAGTTTATAAAAAAGGAGTTAAGATTTATTCTTCACCCTAAATGAAAATGCTGCTATATCCAGAGTTTTTCTAACCTGTTTTAACTAAAACTGTCCAACATTTACATTTTCCCCCACTCTTTTTTATTGGAGTTTTGAAGCACGGTTTGAACGTATGGAGCACAATATTTCCTCTCTGAAATAGTGATTAAAAAGAAGAAAAGGTCTTTCTTATTTTTAAATTGTTAAAGTCCATCAATAAAGTGTTTCCATTTCACGTAAAATTGAGAGAAAATTCACATTTTCCCCTCAGTGAGAATTTGATCTTTTCCAACTCTTCAAAGTTTCTTTCAACAAGGTTAGGTTGGGTCAACAAAATGAGTCTTATTGTTAGCAATAACACAAACCGAACTGATGTGTACTGATGATTTGACAATTCCAGCGAGGCTGCTTTCACCCCAAATAACTGAATCCGGAATGATCCGTTTCCACAGAACCTCCAACAAGGTCTTTTCTAATATTTAGGCAGTTCCAGAAAGTGTGAACCAGAGAGGCTGCTGTTTGTCCGCACCGATCACAGGATGCGTTGACAGAAGGAAACATTTGAGATAATTTGATTTTCGATACGTGGAATTTGTACAGTATCTTGAACTGTAATAATTCATGTCGAGCACACACTGATGATGATGGGTGCTCTAGAGCTTTTTTTTCACCTGTCTTCTGTCATTTCTGCACCATGTTCCAGTGTGACAGAAAGCTTCCTGAATCTTAGAGACAGATCCAGTGGCTTATTGAGGAAGGATGGAAATGTAGCAGCAAAAAAAATTAGATTTGGATAAGGCAAACTTTTCTAACTAATTCTCAAACTCATTGGCAAAATGCAGGAAAAATCTCTTCAATAAACAAGTATTTTACTGTTTGTCTTCTTTTAGAGTGCCATCAATTCAAATTTAGAGAATAAAGTTCACAATCATGTGTTCATTTTCTTCAAAGGGAAAACAAGAAGTTGTTTCTTTGTAATCCGATTTTGTTTCTAAGCAGCGGTACAAAAATCACAGGAACATCAAAGTGCCTGTTAAGTGGTGTTTCATAGCTTTTATATCTGAATATCTCTGTGTCATGTTTTTATAGCATGTTTCTCTGCCTGCCTCACACCTCTAATTCCAGAGTTATAAATGCAGCACGAACTACGTGGACGGCAGGTTGTACCACCTTCCCTTCGGCGACTCCAGTGTGTCGCTGAACGGCACCATGCAGAGCGGCAAGAGCCAGCAGAGCTACGTGCCGTTTGTCCTTCGGTGAGGAAAAAGAAAGTCAAGGTGAATGTGCTGAGCAAGAGGCAGAAGCAACTGTACACTGAACTATTTCTGTCTCCTCAGTGATGACGGGCTGAGTAACAGTCAGGCGCACATCGCTCTCAACGACCACACGTCACTCTTCCGTGAAACGAAGGAGCACCTGGAGGGTAACGTGGTCATTTTTCCTGAAATCTGTGCTTAGATTTTCCTGCATTAATGGTGTGTCTGTACTCATGCCTACCTATCAATGTTTAGATCGCGACAGCGACTCGGACAGTGACCTGTCTCTTGAGGACGACCAGAGCGGCTCCTACGCTTCCACTCACTCCTCTGACAGCGAGGACGAGGAGGGTCCCCTCCCCCCGGAGGAATGCTGGGAAAATCTGGTGACTAATGTCTCCAAGAGACCTCAACCACTCAGTCAAGGTGCTCATGGAACCTGGTCATGTGTATTGTCGTTGCGCTAAAGTCACAATGAAAAGTTTTTTATTTAAAGTAAAGTAAAAACCAGTCGATGAGTGTAATTTTGCTATTTTGGCAGTTGTTATGCTGCTGTACAGAATGAAAAGCAATTGGTGATATTAAACTACGGTCACGTAAAAAAAAGGACATAATAAAGTCATTTAGTCTTCAGCAGTTTTTAAAATGAGGTAAATACAACCTGAGATGAGCAACAGCACATTACAGCACACTGTGTCAATATTTATCCAACTAAGCTGCACCCCATGAAGAGCCTTTAATGGCAGCAATAACGTGAAGTAATAATTTTCTGTCTGACTTTATCAGTTTCTCACATCACCGTGGCGAAGTCTCTCTTCTTTACAACATCGCTTCAGTTCATTGAGGTTTGCAGGCTTTCATTGACGCACAGTTCTCTTAAAGTCTCACACAGGATTTCAGTTGTGTTTAGATCTGGACTTTGAGCCACTGCAGCACCTTGGTACTTTTCTGTTCTAGATTTGCTGCTGTGCTTGGGATCATTGTCCTCTTGCATTACAGTTTCAGCCAAGCATTTGCTGTCAGGAAGATGGCCTCACATTTGACTCTAGGATACTTTGATATACAGGGGAGTTCATGGTTGATTCAGTGACTGCAAGCTCAGCGAGTAAGCCCAGATCCCGTGGCTGCAAACCCCAAACCATCACCCCTCCACTGTGCTTGACGGCTAATTTGAGGTCTTGTGCTGATATATTGTGTTCGGTTTTCACCAAATGTGGTGACCAAATATCTCCACTTTGGCCGCGTCTTTCCAAAGCACATTGTTCCAGAAGTGTTGTGGTTTGTTCAGATGCAGCGTTGCAAAACTAAGTCATGCTGCTATCTTCGCTTTAGAGAGAAAGAGACTTTCTCCTGGCAACCCTTCTAAACAAGCCATACTTGCTCAGTTCTTTTTCTAATTGTGCTCTCATCAACTTTAATGTTTAACATTTAACATGCTAACTGAGGCCTGTACAGTCTGAGATGAAGCTTTGCAACATTTCTGACCATTCCAGAATCCGACCTTGAGGTGAATTTGCTGGAACGATGGACTTCAGATTGTTTGGAAATGGCCTCATAAACCTTCCCACACTGATGGGAAGCAACAACTGCTTTTCTGCGATCATTGCTGATGTCTGTCCTCCTTTGGCATCATGTTAACACACACTTGAATGCTCCAGACCATCAAACTCCCAAAAACCTTTGCATTTACAGAGGTGCTAACATTTGCTGATGATCAGATAATTAAATACATTTAATCAGCAGCGCCTGGCTTATACTCTTAACTCCTGTGGAAGCAGTGAGGGTGGACACTGCATCTGCATTTTGAGTTTTTGTTAAATAAATTATAACGTAGTGTAATATGCCTCATGTTGTAGTTTATCTGAGGTTGTATTTACCTCATTTCATGACCTGTTATGACTCAGATTATTTTAATTATATCATCATTTGTAAAACGCCTTAGAATTCAAAGATTGTGTACTTTCAGTGCACATAAATAAAATTGACCCGACTTGAACAACACCACTTATTCTGTCCTCAGTTTTAACTTCCAGACTCATTCTGATCCCAGTCTCTTTGTGCGTTTTGTTTTCCAGACAACAGTTTGTGTAAGCTGTACTGGCCCGGAGAGTACGCTGCTGCCGTGAGTGATGGCGAGCACACGGGTGGAGACAGAATGAAGATGGAAGCTCTCGCCAATCCAGAGCCGATCAGCCGCGACGCCCGCACATTATCGGATGACAGAACAAAGGACGGCATGACTGTGCTGCTGCCGAGTCTGCCAAACCTCAGTGCCCACCCTCACAAAGGTAAATTCATCCAAACAGCAGAGGGTTTTAACTTTACCATTTATAAATGATTAAATTCTCCCTCTGACATAAACCAAACCACATTTACTAAACCTTACTGTCATCTGGTCCAGGGATCCTAAAGAAGAAGCAGCTTTCTCCTATCGTAGAGAGGAACAGTCTCAACCGCATCAACAGTGAACTGTGTGAAAACGCTCCGGGTACGGCGTCCCCTCAGGGATCCTCCTCCAGTGGCGGTCGAGCCGGCTCAGCTAAACCCAGCCTGCCTGACCAGCTGAACGGGATCGCCCTCAGCATCAAGGCGGGGACAGTGGATGGCGACTCATCGGGATCAGAGTGAGTATGAACAAGTTAAGACAAGGAAGCCTAATTCAGATGAAAACCCAGCATCAGATTCTGAGGAAAGGGGAACTCATTCATGCAAACATTAGTGTCGTCTCCTATCTGTGTGTCCGCTGTTTGTTGCTGAAGTCATTCAGTGTTTCGTTCAGCTGTCTGTGTCAAATTACAATCCGTTCCACTGTCCTCAGTGACCGTTTTCATTGTTCGTCGCCTGTGCCGTTTCCACCCGATTAGCTTAAATGTTAATGTGGAGTCAAGTGAAGACAGCGCCCATCCTGATCTCCTGCGCCCCGCGAAAGTCACTGTGGGGTCAAACAGTTCAATTAACCCTAAAATATTATTGGACTCAAAATTTGATAAAACAAAATCAGTCACCATTTTAAAGAACAAAATATTTTTGGACTAGGTGCTATAACAACTTTTTGTGGCCGTCCTTTTTAAATGAGCAGTTTAGAATTTTTCCATTTTAAACGCACACACAGTTTTACTGTCACTGGTCCTTTACTCTGTTCTGGACATGCAGTCATCGCTTTAAGGCTCTTTACTCAAATTAGTGCAGAATAAAACACATCAAGTGGATAGATTATGTCAAATAAGTACTGTGCAAAAGTCTTGAGCCACCCTTCATTTTTAAAAAATGTTTTACTTCCAGACTTTCCTGTAATTGTTTAAAGTGTTCTTGAGCAATAGTTCTCCAGACTTTCCAAAGAGTTTTTGGACATTGACTGCTTTTTTTTTTTTTAACTAATGGTCACACCGCATAGTGTGCAATGTTTCAAGCTGGTTAGAATTGTGCAAACTCTGTTTTTGCCTTATATGCTGTATTGACATGCAAGGTGCTCATTGTTCAATAAACCACTGCAGCCATTTTTCAAGCATAAGAATAAAGAAATGAGGGTTGGCTCAAGACTTATGCGCAATACTTTAGGTGTGGTTATTACACAAAAAACATGTTCATATGTCCTTCAGTTTGAAAATTTTGGAACCACTAGCCAAATACCACATTTTTAAAACCTCTCGTTTAAGGTCTTAAAATTTGTAAACAGTAAAAAAAAATGTAGTGAAAATTCTTTAGTACCATAAATGTAAACATAGTGATGATAAGAGGTGTCATAATCACCTTACTATTAGAGTTAAAGATCCTCCACACTTAGATGAGTTTATGTTTTTCTGGAGCTGTTAACAAAATGACTTTTTTCTAATAGGAGAACAAATCAGGACATTTGATACCAACAGATGCTAGAAAGACTTTCATGGGAAGAGGATCGACATAGTTACTTTGCACTTTAAAAGTATTTAAAAATATGTACCGAAATTATGTGTGGTCAGCACATTTCCCCGTTTTCCTGCTCTGATATATAGACAAAAAAAACCCAAGAATAAGTCTGTACTGCTGAAACTGAGCAGCAGGAATGAACGACTCAGACTCACAGTGAGCCATGTCTGGTGACGACATTTATTAAAAGGCACTTTAAAGTTTTTGAAATAAAAAATGTAAACTCCAGTTTGCTAATGAACCTTCTTTACCCCTTTTCCCTCTTTCCAAATATCATAGATTTTTATTCTTTAGTTTTATCCCATGAAGCTCTGATCCTCATTCAGAAACAATCAGGATCACTGTCTTCCGATTGGTGCATCATTTTTTCAGTCACCCTTCACAGCCTGTGTGTGTGTGTGTGTGTGTGTGTGTCTGCATGGAAGTCTTTTATTGTCTCACATTCATTTTTATTTCCTGTTTTGTTTTTTTAAATTATTTCCTTTTGTGTTGTGACGCATTCGTTTCCAACACTTGCCTCTCCATCCATCAATCTCGGACTCATCTTCATCGCACCACCCTGTTTTCCCAGCAGCCACTGCAACACCTCCATGTGACCTTGCTGACGGAGGGGTGTGTCTTTGCAGGTCATAGAGTGACTGCATCAGTGACTGCAAACAGGAAGCACTGGATTTCCCCTTGAAAAAACTGTGGAAAGAAGGAATTCCCCCTCGTCATCACGATCCTCTGAAGGACTGTGTGTGTGTGCGCGCACGTGTGCAAGTTCATACATGTGTGCCAAATTTCAGGAGTCACTGCACCTGCCACACTCACACAACAAGTCTCACTCGCCCTTTAAAGAAATTTTGTTTACATACTTGAAGCAATGCACTTTTTTTTTATTTACTGCCCTGATTCGGCTGGTGGTCCTTTTTTTATTTTTTTGTGTATTTTTCCAGGATTTTTGTATTGTTTTGATGACAGCAGAACAATAATAAGAGGTCATATCTTCAGATTCATTTAGTTGTACACTTGCAACCATTCAGGGAATTTCCATTTTCATCTACTGCTGTGTTTTGTGCCGTCTTTCTCGGTTTGCCTGCTCATGTCGCTGGAGCTGTTGGCGTCTGTGCCCACTTGATGACTTCAGACTCAGGTTGTTGAGGTTTTTACAGGCCTGAAATGTCCGAGAGGCACAGCGTGCTCGAGTGCGGGTCGTTCTCAGAGGCTCTTTGCGTGTTTGCAGACTGTTAGCTGCTCACCAAGACTGACTGCATCGGCCTGGATTCTCCACATAAGCTACTGAGTACTGAAGGATGTTTCCAGAGGCGGAAGATGGGAGCGAACCTGCATGTTCAGAATTTTGATACACTTTTTGTTTCTTTTTGTTTTGCGAGCCACATTTTTACGGACGTGGAAATCACTCGTTTTTCATCATTTTATCTGAGGGATGAACACATTGGAGTTCAGCGACTAAACAGCTGTATTTTATAGACTAGCTACAAAGCTTGTGTCTTTTGTAAAGTAATTAAATACATGCAAATTTGAGCTGTAATTCATTTTTATTGTACAGAGTGGCCTGTAAATGAATTGAGAACATATCGTTAAATGTTAGTAAATATGTACACACTCAGACCTTGTTTTTAGGAAATACTCTTGATACTTGGGAGAGAAAAAACATCTTTTATGAGTAACTACTATCAAGATTGATGTGAAGCCATTTTTACCAGCCATGAGTTTAATGTATAAATTTCATGCCAACACTACCAAGTCAGTCATGGTGTTATAACACTGGTGTCCAAACAGAGGATTGTCTTTTACGTTGCAGCTCCTGTTTGTACTGATTAAACTGTTTTCTACCACTCCTGTCGCACCTTTTTTATTGGAGTCAATTCAGATAGCGTCGCCTTTCAGATCTGTATGCAGCTGTTTGTAATATGAAGCCACAGCCAGGACACAATTAGCTGAGCTAATGTTTGACAAAAAAATTGTATTGGTCATAATAAAGCTGCATACCAGCAAGACTGGAGATTACAGAAACAAGTGTTATCTTTTTTTAACATTAAAATGACAATTTTATATATTACATGCTAATCAGACCTGCAATAGTCCAGAGCCAGAAAAAACAAAGTCTGACACACAATGATTAACTTAGATAAACCATGTCGGGAATGTTGTGGAGCTGTTTCCTTTACTATTTGTGCTAAAAAAAAAACTTCTTTTTTTTAAAGACAGAATCTTTAAAAAAAAACAAGAAAATCACATTGTATGATTAGAAAATGATTTTCATTTTGTGGCATGAAATAAGTATTTGACACAATAGAAAAACAACTTAATACTTGGTACAGAAACCTTTGTTTGCAGTTACAGAGGTCAGACGTTTCCAGTAGTTCTTGACCAAGTTTGCACACACTGCAGCAGGGATTTTGGCCCACTCCTCCATACAGATCTTTTCCACATCTTTCAGGTTTCAGGGATGTGACTGGGCAACATTGAGTTTCAGCTCCCTCCAAAGATTTTCTATTGGGTTCAGTTCTTGAGACAAATGCTTCTTACGGAGCCACTTCACATGACCTTCTCCCATGCCTCCTCTGGACCATCCAGATGATCACTGGAGAACTTCAAATGACATTTGCTGGCATGAGCAGGGGGACCTTGTGTTCCCTACAGGATTTTAATCCATGATGGCATAGTGTGAACGGTCATCTTTGAGACTGTTGTCCCAGCTCTCTTCAGGTCATTGAGTAAGTGCAGAATAGGAGGGCTTCTTAAAGAAAAACTAACAGGTCTGGGAGAGTCAGAATTCTTGCTGATTGGTAGATGATCAAATACTTATTTCATGCAATAAAATGCAAATTATTTAAAATGTGATTTTATGGATTTTTTTTTTATTCCATCTCCCACAGTTGAAGTGTACCTACTATAAAAAATTACAGACCTCTCCATTCTTTGTAGGTGGGAAAATGTGCAAAGTCAGCAGTCTCAAACACTGCTGGGGATCCAGGATCCCCCTACCAGCACCACATCCAGAGCGATCACCAGACTGACATTTTATTTTTTTTATTGTTTTTAAAAATTTATTACAAACTGCTGTAAAACAGACAAAGGTTTGCTATAGCTCACCTGGTTGCACAGGTGACCCATATGTGGAAGGATACTCCAGGAGCCTGTAGCTCACTAGGTGGCGCTAACGCTCTTTACCTGCTTTCTAGTACATCCAAGGCCAGCCTTCAGTCCTTACTGTTGAGCTCCAGCTGCTTCTGAAATGAATAGTGGAACTCAGTAAGCAGTGTTTGTAACATATATCTGAGGTCTGAGTATTTTTCCCTAAAAAGTAACATTTAAGTCAGTTGTAAAACTTTTAGTCCTGGGTGGACACACTGCTTGAGTGTGAGGATTTCTTGAAGCAATAAAATGTCCCCAAATGTGCGTTTCTACAGAAAACGTCTTGAAATCTTGTTTCCTATAATTTGTAGTTCAAAGCAGCAGTAATAAGCACTGAGAAGTCACATTTTTTTTAGTAATGCACAAGGCTAAATAAGCATAACTCCAGGCCTCTAAATGTTACGGAGTACTGAAGCTTTTTAAACACACGCTACATCTTTTTGAAGCCTCAGCAGTCAAGAAAACTAAACTTTCTTTCCTCAGACTCCTCGGTAATAAGCTAATAATATATTTGCGACACAATTTGTTGTAACAGATCATTTTATTAAAAAAAAAAGAATGTGCTTATATAGACAGACATGTTCAGTTTAAATACAATCTAAAATTAATCATTTTTTTCATAATACTGGGAATGGACTACTTTTTAAAACAGTTTGCACCTAGTAACATTTCTATGGCAAAGTAGCAATTAGCAGTGCAGATACATGAAAGCAAATAGAGTTTGTATACAAATCCACAACACACAATCAATAAAACACACATTTGAAAACTTCTGGTCAACACCTCATAAATAATGTAAATGCAACAACTGTGAACAAGAAGAGCTACTTGGACATTTTTTTTATGTCGCCCGTTTTTCTGAAATTCTCCATTCAGCTTCGTTCTTCATAAATATGGCAAAAATACTTTTCCAAACAGAAACGCTATCACACACACGTGTTAGTTTGTCTGGAGTGTATTCAGTTTGAGTCCTCCAAGCTGCTGCTTTTCTGCTCTGAGTCGCAGTTGCAGAGTCTTTTCATAATACTCTGCAGGCTGGGCTCCACAATACCGAGCAGGGGTCTCTGGGAGGGGTCCCCGTTCCAGCAGGCCTCCATCAGCTGCCAGCATTCCTCGTCAAAAGTAGGCAAGCGCTCCGGTCTGGAACCTGGAGGACGACAACATGGACACAAATGAGGGTCTGGCAGATGACAGAAACAAGGAGATCTAAACACCGTCTCCTCAGATATTTGTCCTGTTTGACAGGACAAATATCTGATATTTGAGATTATGATTTTAATGTGTGCACCACAGGAATGCTAAACCGGGTTTGGTTTTAAGTGTTCAGGCAGTGTAAACACTCTTGATCAAACTGCTACAGACCAAGGCAGCTTTACTAAATTGATCTAAAAGCTTTGTGTTCTTCAACAATCAGGTTGTAAATGAGTCTGATTCCACCACCTGGGCCCGTGTCCTAGTAATATAAAGCACTAAAGCCAAACAAAGCATTACTGAAGTGTTAGGGCCTGTTCACCTTTTTTAACATTATTCCAGAGCTGATCCTTGCTGGAGCATTTCTCAAAAGCTTCTGGAAGTTTCACTGAACCGGTGCACAGGTACCAGAACAGGATCCCAAAAGCGTAGACATCGACAGAGTTGTCATACTTTCCTGTCAGGAGAAGAGCAGACAAAACTTTGTTTAACTGGACATCCAAAAAGCTACAATTATGAATTCCTGCTCTAATAATACTGTGCGCTCTGAAGATCACCCAGCTCGGCCGCCCTAAGTGAATAAAGTCATAGATTTTGTTTTTCAAAAGAGACTTCAGACCAATCAAAAACGTTTTAAGTCATACTACAGGAGTTTCACTGTGATGTAATACCCAGTCATCGCACCTGTAAACAGTTCTGGAGCCATGTGGATGGGAGTTCCTACTATACTGCCAGACATCATAGCCTCTGGTTTACAGAAGCCCAAGTCAGTGATCTTTGCCCGATTTTGTTTGTCCAACTAGAAAAAGAGCAGAGAGATTATTTAGTGAAGTAAAAAATAGTTAATTTTTTGCAATTTGTTAGAACATAAAAATGTTAACTATTTTACAAGTTGCAATAATTTGGTCTTCTTTGGCTGGAGCCTGCAGCCATAGGGGGAATGGCAGGGTACACCCTGCACAGGTCGCCAGTCTGTCGCAGGGCTAACGCAGAGACAGACAACCATCCACACTCACACTCACACCTATGGGCAATTTAGAATCACCGATTAACAAAACCACACTAACTGCATGTCTTTGGACTGTGGGATGCAGAACCCACGCAGACAACATGCAAACTCCACACAGGTCCCGGCCAAATGGTGAATTCAAACCCAGAACCTTCTTGCAATGAGGCAACACTTCTAACCACCAGCCACAGTGCTGCCCATTGTGCTTCTGAGATAATGATTCCTAAAAGTTTGGTTTCATCTTCATGTAAAGGCCACACAAGTGTGCTAGGCGTAGATGTGATAAACTAAACATATCTATTACACACATTTAGAATCATTTATAGTTCGTGTAGGCTGGAAAAAGTCAGGAAACCTCTTTGAGAAGCAACTACCTCCATCAGATGCTTCGTGTAAGGCTTACACAACACTGAGGACAAATTTAGGACCATTTCTCCCTGCAAAGCTGTCTCAGTAGATCAATATTTATGGATTTTCCTGATTTAACCATTCATGCCTCAGCATCTTTACAACCACTCTAATTTAATTTTGTGCTTTGGTTTGTTTTCCTGTCCCAACTTCAACTCCTGTCAAATGTATTGATATAACTTTGAATTAATTGTCCCCTCAGTAAATATAAGCATTCAGGCCCATTCATGCTTGTCCCAGTGCATTTTCCTTCAAGTTGTTCTTCCATTAATTATTTGTGCATTTACTACTATTTACAGTAGACACATGAAAAAACATCTTAGCAAGAGATTGATTGTCGTTACTAGAATATTTTTTCTAAGGTTGTGGAGGTTGTGATTGAGGCAGGGTTCATCCAGGACCTGGACTGTGTGATTACTCTGTGTTCAATAAAGGCAAGAACAATACATCCGTTAGTGTTTCAGCAGTACAGTCAGATGCAGGTTATAACTGAGTTAGATGAAAATCAGTTCACGTTTTATGAGTGATCAGTGCAGAGATCCCGATTACTGCATCTGTAAAACAGAAAAGTGCTTCTGTTTCATGATGAAGAATCTATCAGGGATCTAGCCAGAAAAAAAAAAAATCATAGCCTGGTGCTATCAGAGGATCAGACAACTGGGAAGTGGGGTCCCCCTGGTTATTGGATGGCCACTTGCTAATTGTGGTAATAGTGAACGGTTTCGATAGCGAACCAGTGAAATTCTCAGCCTTACGTGACAGTACCTCGGCCCAGCACAACGCCGGACAATCAACTGCTGGCTAAAACCCTGAACTATGGAGTTTGGGACAGGCTTAAATTACAACACATGATGAACAGTTTATGTAAGTCCCCAAAAAAGGACAAATGATAGCAATAAAATGAGCATGGGAAACTTTTTAAAGCGCTGGCACCCTGCCACTTATAATATAGTACTGTGATACAGCTACACAGACTAACTGGTGTAACCGGTAGCTGATCTAAACTTACCAGAACATTTTTTAGCTTTATGTCTCTGTGCAGGAGTCCCTGACCGTGGAGGAAACGGATTCCCTCCACCACATCCAGAGCAATCTGCAGTCTCTCCTTCAGTATTAAACCAGCCTGGCAGAGATGGACAAAAAAGAAACAGAGAGAGAAAGGGGAGACTTAACAGGACATAAAGAGCAGACCAGAAGTTTACAGAGATGCTCTGAGAAAACAATGAGATCTTTATTATTTGCTCCTTTATCAAGTCACCTTCAAGCCCGTGTAGAGGTCTCGGTGCAGACGCTCCATGATCAGCAGCACAGATATGCTGGAGCCATCTCCGTAGGTGTAATCGATCACAGAGCCATGCAGGTCAACGAGCCGCTCGTGCTTGGGCAGTGACCTGAAGACACCCAAAAAAGGGGAGGAAAACAAGAACATTTTAGCTATAAAAATCATAAAATATTCACTTCTGTCTTTGTCTTTTGCTACTTCTGTTATCTTGAAGTAAATTTTGTTTGTCTTTAATAAGGCTGCCTCTGCACAATTTTGGAAACTCCAGAATTCCTCAGAGTTATGGTGGTTAGAGCAGACAAGCATTAAAATGCTGTCACCTTTAGCAAAAAAAAAAACCCTGACGTGACAAAGAAGAGCCTCAAGGCTTTAACAGTTAAAACTATTTTCCTATAAGCTGGGTGGAGTTTGGTCTTAAAACAAGCAACCTGTCACGTTCTAGAAGTAGAGCTCTGATCTTGATAAATGCACCCCCTTCTAAAAATTTCTCAGGCACACCTGCTGAGCATGGATAAAACACTGCCAGCTGTGATGCATTTCATTCCTGTTACTTGGTTTAGTCATTGTGGACATACCTGTGTATAAACACAGGTATGTCCTAATTAACTCACCGTGTGTAGTGAAACTCTAAAGCCAGGTCATTCCAGTGTTTATCGTCAGGCGGGACCACTGACTTTAGGGCACATGGGTAGTGACCTCCCCAACTGTCACACAAATAGACAACACCATATTGGCCTCGACCCAACTCTCGTCCAAGCTTGGGCTTGCCTGTGAGAACAGAAAAAAAAAAGAAAAAGATTATATTTACAGATGCAGCTTTAAACTTTGCCATAGTCTGAATATTTTAACCTCAGCGCAGTCACTTGCTGTGTCTAAATAGAAACATAAGAGTGCACTGAGAACTTTTCTTGGCTTGTTAGTGGCAACAATGGAAGAATTCGATGATGACTCACCATGCAGGAGGACATCTCGCAGGGAGCGGCTCTCCAAAGACAGGCGGGCCAGCCGAGGGGCGTGGTCCTTCCTTACACGCAGCCACAAGTCCTCAGTGCGCTCCAGCCGTCCTGTGTGCCCTTCCTCCAGCTGCAAATACAACACATGGCTTAACACCTCATGCCAAGCATTAGGACAAAGAGCTGACATTTATTTTACATAATTGTAGAAGAAAAAAAAAAAAGATATTCAGCTCTCTCTGTCTCTTAAAAATGCCCCTTTAACCAACAGAGTTCATACACAGAGTTGCTTCAGTGAGTCATCCGTGTTTGTTTAAACCAAAAACTTTCTCCTTTGTGGTAAAACAAGTTTGGCCTCAATGCAGTCACACTAACATGAGTCAAAGGCTACTCTGCTCTCTGGGCTCTACTACAACAACAACAACAACAACAACAACAACAGTAATGAGCACAAGCAGCTTGTTATATATTTTAACAGAAGCTGCTCCTATCTGTGTTCTGTGGAAATAAATTAATTATTAAAAAACAAAACAAGTGCACAGTGACCTGCAGGAGTATCAAGTTAAACCTAATTTGTTGAGATTTTGCCTAGAAAATTCTAACATGCATGGAAATGCAGTATACAAGGCAAAAAAGAAAAAAAGAGTTAGTACAATGAGCTTCATTTAGTGTGACCACCTTTATTCTTCAACACAGCCTTGAACTCTCTTCAGCAGCTTTCTTGTCATTTCTTTAAGGAGTCTTTAGGAACAGTTTTCCGGGTTTTTTGAAGGACACTCAAAGCTCTTCTTTGGATGTTGGCTGCCTTTTGTTCCATTCCATGTCAGGATGATCCCACACTGCTTCAATTATGTTGAGGTCTGAGGAGGCCAGGCTATTTTTCTATCCAGGTATGCCTTTACTGCATTGGCAGTGTGCATGGGATGATTGTCAGTTGCTTTCCAAATGGTACCTCCGTGATAGAACAAAGTCTCAAGGCTTGTGTCAGGTCTTTTCTGTATTTTTTCCTGTTTTTTAAAGACATTACTCCTGGATCATCTGCTATAGTTTTTTTTTTGGCCTGACACCTCTTACGTCTTCTAGTCCAATTTCCTCATTTGTTAAAGAAGACACTGCAGAGCATTTCGAGATATGCCAAGTTTTGGCTAATACTCTTTGGGAATAACCTTGCTGGTGGTGCTAAAATATTATTTGTGCTTATCAAACTGTTATCTTTGGCATTTTTGTAGATTCAGCTAAAGAAATATGAACAAATGTGATTGTGTGTGTTTTTTGGGACAGACTGCCATTAAAAAAGACCCTAAAGATACAGTTTAAAACTGACTCTTTACTATCTGTTATGTGTAGATACAACACCAGTTCATCTCTTGAGTTAGGTGCCTTTTTTACACTTGAATGTTTCATAAGTCAGATTAAGTGGCTTAATCAAAAACCATTCCCCTGCAAATGGCCATTTACAAAGACTGGACTGAAAATGAGGAAAAAAGCACCCCATGTCCAAAGAAAAGACCTCCAGAAAGCCTGGGGAACTATAAAAAGAAAGGTCTGTCTTGTTGAAAGCAAAATTAAAAAGTGACAGTGACTCAAGACTTTTGCACAGTTCTGTACATTATTTACAAATGTTAAAAAAAAAAAAAAAAAAAAAAAATC
>VUQK01012266.1:42697-78268 GCA_015106715.1 Bujurquina vittata
TTTTTTTTTTTTTTAAATTTTTTATTTTTTTTTTTTCTATTTTCCACCCCACCTCTATTTTCTTTTTTTTTTCAAAAAAAACCCCCCCCCCCCCCCCCCCAGGATGGGAAAGGATGGGACTGTTATCACATTTTCTGAGTAGCCTCGATGATATGATTAATGTGTATATTTGGCTGTGTTACTTTAAATGTTGATCCTGAAATCCGCGTGAATAACTAAACATAACTATGGCTGACAGCACTGATTAAAGAGAAAACTCTCCCTTGTCTGCCTATATAAAATGGTCCCTGAACACAGCATTTATTTGATATGTGCCTATTGTTGTTGGAGGTCAATAGGAATCTAAAATTTGTGCCATAATGACCTTGATAAGATAACCACCTACATTTAAGGGCTTCAAGAACCACGTGTGATTTGAAAGTACAAACGCATACAGTGGAGGCAACAGCAGCTGTCAGAAGCTGCAGGAGCAGACTGATAAATCTCATATGCAAACTCTTAACCTAGATGTTGTAGTTTCAACATTTATCAAGATGATATGATCCAGAATGGAATTTAAAACCCTTCTCCTCACATACAAAGCCCTTAACAATCGTACCTCATCATATTGTAAAGACCTCATAGGTCCTTATTATCCCAATCACTCTCAAGAGTGAAGTGCTCACTTGTGATGGTAGAAGCAGAATTGGAAATTATCAGGCTTCTCTTCTGTGTGAACTAGCAGTTTGTGTTCAGGGGGGTATAAACCTTTCTACTATTATAATTAGACTTAAAACTTTTGTTTTTGACAAAGCTTACTGTCAGGGCTGGGTCAGGCAATCCTGAGCCATCTCTTAGTTATGCTTCCCTAGGTCCAAAGTGCTAGGGGCCCTCCCATGATGCACTGAGAACCTGCTCTACACTTTGTGTCTTTACTCATCCCTAGTTTATGCTTTTTCCTCTCTGTCCTCTTACTTTACTGCAGGTATCTCTACCCTGAGATATGCTTTTTTTTCTCCCCCTTTAAAGGGGATTTTTGTCCCCGATCTTGCTAAGTGCTGGCAAAAAGAGAATTGCTGTGTTTCTCTCTGTAATATTATGAAGTCTCAACCGTACACGTGTCCCAAGGTGGCTGTTGTTGTGAATTGGTGAGAGATCAAAAAGCTATCTTTATGTCAAAAACTGATGAAGGTACAAATACTATACTTACACTATACTGCAAAGGAATTCACAAATTGCAGGTACTTGTAGATTATTAGACTGAAGTTGTTGCTATAGAGCTACACATGAATTTTCACATGAATTCTAGCAACCGTGCTATTTGCAGAGAGTAAATGGCATTTAAACCCATGTTTTAGACCTATCACTCTTTGAAGTTAAGGTCATGTGAAATTGTGTGAACAATCATTTTAAAGGTCCTTTTTTCGGCCCTCCAGAAAGAAAAAACAATATGTTTAGCAGACTGTCCTTTTCCCCCCACGATATATTTAATATGTTTATGTAAATGTTCTACCCAGCCTGTGTTGCCATCAAAGAAAAACGTCTATAAATGATATTTAATGTGTCTTCCTACAATGGCCTGGAGAGGTAGAGCACATGAAGTAATAGAAACAAGCACACGTCCACAGAGAAATGCACACAGTTTTTGAATCTACAGAAGAACCAGCTTGCAGTGAACCAGTGTTGACATAATCAGAATGGAAAGCCAGGTTGAGAGCCCTCTATCTAACTGTCTGGTGGAAATGATAATAACGCAACAGTATTTGGGTTATGAGGAAGAGTCAGACAGACTAAGGGTGAAGAGGGCAGATTTACTTTATGAAGACTATTCTTCAAAGCTTGACAGCTGCAGTCAACTTTAGAATAAGAATATGTGCTGTTTCAAATATTTCCTTATTTTCCAAAAACATTCGGTCTAATTATTCGACATATTTCCACTACAGTGCGTCCAAAAACACGCTGCATGTTTGAAGTGAATCTTTGGCATGTTTGAGAACATCTTTGGATGAGCTGATTGGTGTGGACGTGCACGTGGATAGTACATGTACAGTACGTGAACACACAGTGTGTTCGTGTGTGTCTTTGTACCACCTTCCACCCACAGACTCATAGTCAATCCCACTTTGGCAGAGTAATGGCCCAGGTCTGATTGAAGTTATCCTTCATTAGTAGGAGAACAACGTTAAAGCAGGGATACTTTGGATGAAAGTGTTACGCCGTAATTCAGAGGGGTCGAGTTCTTTATCAAGTCATACGAGAGAACGAAAAGGTCTAATGGTTCCAATTGCTGGAAAATTACAGCTGTGATTCACACTTCAAAAGACTTTGATATTCCTCTGGCCTTCCTGCCTAAATGTACTGAACTCTTTTTAGATAAGTGTTAGGATGGGGTACATCTCTGAAACATCTTTCCAACCCTAATTTCAGCCCTTTGACAAACTCTGAACTCTTTCTCATCCTGAACTCACTGCTCCTGGAAAAATCAACACGCACAAGTTTGTTTCTTACTGAATGTGGAAATTTATCAGTACCCTGTAAAGGGCATAGAAGGTTGCTAAGCTTTTACCAATGCAATATTATATTAAATAATGTTCTCTTGCGCTATTTTCTCTTAGTGTGTGCAGTTCTATTGAGGCCCAGCAACAAGCTTTAAAGTTCATTTTGAAGGGAGCATCAAAATTTTCACTGGAGGCAATTTCAAGCAACAAGATGCTAAGGCTTTTTTAATGTTATTATTTAACGTAAAGGGTAATGTAAACACTCCTCTCCAGAACCACTCCACTCCAGTGTCAAGCCACTAATTGGTTTAACATTGGTTCAACATGTTTTCTCCTTGTAGAAGGACTCAAAAAAACTCCAAAAACTATAAAGAGAATCAAAATATCCTGAGAAATGTTGCAACAGTTCAAGAACTACATAGAGAAGCAAAGTGGCATCAATCCTTGCAAATGCATATACAGTACAGTGGAGAGCAACTAGCCCAAGCGCTATGGATCTCCAACTTTTTTCTAAGCTCGCATCTTAGGAAATAAAGGTATGAAACATTACCCCCCTCCAAACAACAACAACCAAACAAACCAAAGTCCTAACAGATAAGAGCTGAGGAAAATTTGTCTTTTCAAATTTATTTTCCAACAAGATTTCAGCATTTTAACTGTGCCAGTTAGGCATGGTCTTTTCCTCCCATGCTTAAGCACCTTTAAGTCCAGCAGGTGCTCATCAAGGCCTTACCCCTGCTGTGAATGTGCTGCTGCAAAAAACCCTGGGTTACAGGATGCAAGGCATGATGCAAGCCCCCTGCAAATGAATACTTGGAATCCAGTCTGGCGAAGAAGGTGCAGTGCTGTTACAAACAGTGTGTGTGCCTGCATGTGCGTGTGTTTCTGCATGACTGTGTGTGTGTGTGTGTCTGTGTGGGTGAGTGTGTGGGTGTGTTATAGAAAGCAAGGGGGATCAGAGGGGCAGGAAGACCAGAACACAGAGGAAGATTGATGAAAGCAAGTGCAAGACATCCTCATTGCAAGACAAAGAGTCAGAAACAAACAGTGAGAAACAAGTGCATTAGCAGGGAAACTGGAGGGTTAAAGTACGAAACGGAGTCAAGCCGGTGCTGCTTCCAGCACGACACTCTTCAGCAGCTTGTCTGGATTTGCCCTCAAAAGGCTTTCTTCTAAACTCGAAACTTACCTTCCTTTCACCTTTATCTCCATAATCTCTTAACCTCTAGGCCTTTCTCTCAGTCTCTTTTTCAATCTCTCCATCTGCATCTGTTTATCCCTCTCTACGTCTTCATCTTAATGTCTCTCTCTTTCATCTTTGGTGTGTCTTTCTCCAACTCTCTGTTTCAATCCTCACATCTGTTCCTTTCCCTAAACCAATTAAGTACTGTCTGCAATTACCCCTTTCACTTTGCATCTCCTGGTCTCAGTGAGCTTTGTGTACGTGTTAGATGCACCACTTGGGGAGAAGTTCTCATATTTTCTTTATGAACTCAGATGTTTTCCTTTGTACTCTGGAAACTCTCACAATCATCACCTTCTGCAGAAAGGTGCATGCATATAATTAAAGTTGGGAATATGCAATGAGCTTGTATACACACTCAGAGGGACAGTTTCTGAAGAGGCCAAAGGAGCAACACTTTCAAAGTGTTTTTTCCCTTTCTGATAATATTTAAATGAACAGCAGCGTTCTCAGTGAATACAATTAAATATGGCTTATGATTAAACACTGTTCCAAATATCCTACGTCTTAATCATCCTACAAAAGTTGCTTGTAGAGTATAGTAACCTTCTCTGCAGTGTGTTGCAGGTACGGTAATTTGGTGTTTTTCTGCATCACTCTTGAACCTTTTTTCAAGAAAGTTTACAAAAAAACTAAATCAAAAATTGTCTGTGATGTTGATCGTTGCTGCATATGCAATGCAGGTGGATGCATTGTGCATTTTAATTGTGTACCACTGTAAATACGTTTGGGCCAACGTTGAGCGGATTTCAAATGCTGCACCACAACTCTGAGCTCCTTTGGGAAGGATGGGGAAATGCGGAAAACTGCAGAGAGGAAGTAAAATGAATGATGATGGAGAGGAGGTGTGAGAATGTAATTATGAGAGAAAAGTGTCACAGAGGCAGGATAAAAGAGGGGTTGAATGAGTCTTTAGTGAACAACCAAGGAGCTCTCCATGGTAATGAACTCAGAAATGACTAATGCAGCAGGGACTGGAGCTGTCTGTGGTCCCACATGTAACAGTTGCACTATAGCTGCTCAAACACCAAAGATGCAGTATCAGGTACAGTTGCTTTGTCGCAGTCAGTATAGCAGCAAGTTCACAGCCAGCAGCAGCAGCAGCAGCAGCAGCTTCTGATAGTAGTTAGGCAAATGGTAGCTGTTACAAAAAATGGTGCTGGCTGGAGCAGGACCAACAGTGGAAGCAGTGCTGATAATAAAAAAAAAAAAGATAAATTAAATCTTATGTTTGGTGGCCTCTTTTTATGATCAACTTCTGGAGATATTTCTTTTCTTAAAGAGAACTGGACTCACTGGAATCACTATTGCTAAACATTTTTAAAGGGTCGTTTTATCAAAGACTATGAGCTGTTGGCTTTAAATTGAACAGCAGGAGCAAGCAGAACACAGATACTGCAGGAAATGTCCAGATGGATAATATGACTCTTATCAGCAAAAATTGCTTCCACATCATTTAAACTTTGAGCGCAAACATAATCAGCTGTTGTATACTAGTGTAGCTCTACTACAGTGCCAGTTTTCTGTGCCTACACGATGCCTTGAAAGTCAGGATTCACCTTTGAATGAAATATCACAACGAGTCTTTTACTGTGTGCACATCAATCACATTGCTATTAAAGAAATGTACCACTGCTTTACAGAACTACACTTCATGTGGCATTACTGTATATATTCTACATGCTGTATAACATCTTTATAAAAGATATCTGTGCATGACCATCATGGTGGATGTAAAGTAGCTAAAATGTGTCTGTTTAAACTGAGGCATGTTGATTGAGGACTGACTACTATATTTGGGAAAGTTTCCCTTTTTCTCTGCCACTCCCATTGAGTTTCCTTTTCATTATGCCCTGTCTACTGTCAGCCTTTTTTCTGACCTGTACTTCCCATTTTTCTCATATCCTCCTAACTTTCTGGCCTGTTTATCTCTCTCTGCCTGTATTTTTAGTCTTTGATCATTTTTCATGTTCACTCACTCTCAAGTAGAGCATATTCTTGAAAAGTGATGAAGTCTAGACAGTAGTAATGAGATCTCTGTGACTCATTTCATCCAAACAGGGCACCCCATGAGATCCCTCCACCTGTACGTGTGTGTGTGTGTCTGTAAAACGACATTTGCATCCTGGTGTGCCTATGTGTGCAAGAACGTGTATTGTCAGTGTGAAGACGATGCACATGCATATTTGCACAGGTTTGCGTATAAATGTGCGTATGTATGTGTATGTGCATCTGAGAGTGTGTTAGTTTAACAGAAGCGGTGGTAAGCAGCTAGTCCCTGGGAGAGCTTAGAAGGGTATCCATGCATTAAATTAAAACTGCCCTTTTTCACTTCCAACTGTCCATCATGGCGGATGGATTTAGAAAATCCCAACCATTTAAAGAACACGGGGGGAAAAAAGCCACACCCTCATGCATGATTTTATACACTCCAGAAACTGGAGACCTCATCCCTCACCTTTCTCTCACACACACACCATCGCAATTTCTCTCACATCATTAGGTGCAGCGCTTTGTCAATAACCAATCTCAGCCCCGTGTAATTAGTCCCCATAGATTCTTTATTGAACACAATCAGGCAATAACTCAAAATCTGACATCAGCAATAAAGCCATTTCTGCTGATCACATGTATGCTGATGTAAACAATTACGGACAATAGCACTTTTCTTAAACATGCTAGGCACCATAGAGTTTGAAGCAGATTTGCTAAACAATGATTCAGTGTAGTGTTGTGTTCTCCTGAGGGAATTCTGCAAGGAAGGGGTCTTTAAAATTCTATTACTGTCTCTGGAAACTTATTTATGTACGCAGAATGTCCACCCCGATAAAGTGTAAAAAAAACACAACAGTATATCCAAGTTTGTATTGTTCCAGATTCAGCACGGATGCATTAACTGAAGATAAAAAAGGAAAACAGATTGTTTTTTTTTTATTGATCAGTTTAACAAGTAATATTTACATTTTGAGTAGAATGATGGTGTTAATTAGGGTTTTGATTTCAGTATTTATAGTTTTTTGGGGGGTTCTGTCCATGTTTCACACACTCCTGTATAATCCATCACATGATAATAACCTTGTCAACAAAACTCCCAAATAGCAGGTACCAAATGAAGTTAATGCAATCATAAACTATCATTAAAAAAAACAAAAAAAACAAAACAGAACCACACACATGTAAAAAGCAGAACCAACAGCTGCCATTATGTATGATGCATTGTTTGTGGTGCATGTGAACTGATTTATAGGAACAGCAATAATAACAATCATCATAATAATTTTAATTTTATTTGTGTACTGTAGCACTTTAGAAAACACAAAGGCCTTCACAGTTTAAGTAGAAGCCACAGTGTCACCCACACAGCCTTACATTCATCATAACATACATACTTCCATACATGCATTAGATGGAACTTATGGCCAAAATTAATGGGAGAAAGATTAAAGAAAAGCTAACCTATAGTTTGAGTTTCAGTAGTTGTTTAAGATAAACTACAAATTTACTTAATGTAATAGGCAGAGGGAGGCTGTTCGAAAGTTTAGGTGCTACAACTTCAAAAGCGTGGTGGCCTTTGGTTTTAAAATGAGAGCGTGGAACAAGAGACCCTGATCAGATGATCTGAGCGGTTGGCTGCTGTTATAAGGTCTCAGTAGTTCTACTACATAAGCAGGAACCTGGCCATGTAGAGCTTATCTTACTACTATATTCATCAATTTTTGAAGAAAATAAGCACTGTAGCCAGGCTGACAAAGAGTCAAAACTCTGTTGAGTCGAGAATTCCTTTAACCTTAACTTATGAATTAATTTCTTTACAAATACAATTATAACCATTAGAGAAAACAAATTTATAATGATCCCACTGATGTATCATTACATACAGCAGCTTTCAATATTACTGATATTTATTTAGACTAGTTCTCTACAAAATAGGCTACGAAATAACGTCAGAGTGTCTATTAGGCCCCATTCGTACAAGACTGCTCAAAGAAATCCTACCGCTAATTCATGCTTAGATCTGAGATATGATCAGTCTATTGCTGGGCTACATACCACAGGCCCTTAAAGATTATAGTTAGGGCTGGATCAGGTGACTTTGAACGTTGGGGGGGGGGTTCTTCTTCACTCACCTCTTTCAACTCTCTGTGTGTTTTATTCGGCTCTACATGTAATCACTGGTTATTATTCATCTCTGACTCTCTTCCACAGTGTGGTATTTGTCCTGACTCCCTCTACTTTATCCTCTTTCTCATCACCACCAAGCAGTCATGCCAGATGTCTGCCCCTCCCTGAGCCTGGTTCTGCTGAACATTTCTTCCTGTTAAAATTGAGTTTTTCCTTCCCACTGTCACCAAGTGCTTGCTCAAAGGAACTCATCTTATTGTTGTTTTTTCTCCCTATTGTTTCATGATCTTTACAATATAATGTGCCTTGAGGTGACTGTCATTGTGATTTGGCACGGTATAAATAAAACTGAATGAAAATGAATTGAATGATCATAGCATACGTATGTACGTTTGCGCCCTGACACCTCCTGGAAGGATGAAACTTATTGCACAGGGTACCAGGATTATCAATATCTATTCATATTTTTATGACACTCACATCTTACAAATTATACATATTATGTGTACTAGCAACAAAGCAGCACTTTGGGGGTAACTGTAATGTGTTCTCATCCATATCTGTAAATAAGTGTTCAAACAGTGACACTAATTCACCTGCAATTGATTACTTTGTCTTATAAAATGAATTTGCAGCTTGCAAAGAAAAAGGAGAAGATACCTATTTATTATTCATTTGTGTCATGTGTTATGGAGTGTAGCGGAACCAAATGCAGACTCAAAGGTTGAATAAAGAAAAAAAAAAGACATTTATTTCAAGAAACAAAAAATCCAGGCAGCAGGTGAAAACAAAGTTCTTAAATCCAAGCAGCGAAATATACAGGCAACATTCAAGAGACAAGCGGGGAACAACAGTATGACACAACAATGAACACACACTAACTAAGGTTCTAAATAGACAGGAGACTAATAAGGGGAAACAACACAGCTGGGGCAAAACAAGAAACAGGTGAAAATAATAAGATAACAAGACAGGAAGCAAGACTAGACACAACGCATACAAGAGAAGAGACAAATAAAATAAAACAGGAAGTAACTAAACAAATATCTAACAGTGGACAGAGACTTAAGGGGGAAACACGAGGGACATACAATAAACTGCTAATGTTAATAACAGAATTTTAAAATGGATACTGAATTTCACTTAAAATGTGTATAAACTTTTAAACTCTCTTAAACTCTCAGTATAGGTCTAGTGATGACAGTAACGCCTTACTTAGTTACTTTTTTCAGTAACAAGTAATCTAACGCGTTAGTATTTGCAGTCCAGTAATCAGATTAAAGTTACTTAACCAAGTCACTGTGCGTTAATATTTTTGTCATTTTCCTGAGTACAAAGTTAGATTTTTGCCTTCTTCTTGCATCTCGGGGAGTGACGTCTGGCTGATGCAACAATTAAGACCCGTTTTGAGCATGGGGGCCGGTGTATAAGTGATCAAATATATACTCTTGTGTGTACATGTCATTGACTAAATATGCGCTACAACGTGCTCAACTTTTGTTCACAATCAGCTTCTTATCACTGGTAATGACGCGGCTTTCCTCTCACTCATTCCCGCAGCTTCACAGTGCTTTAAACAGCGCGGACGCTACGCGTCCACAGCGTTCGGTAGAGGAGCCTAAAGTGCTGCGAAACGAGACGAGTCATTGGATAAATGCTGGCCTTTGTCCCGCCCACGGATGCTCAGCGTCTCTGGGGGTCTATGGGGCAGTGGGCTGGCCTCGGCCTGCCCGGACGCTCAGCTTCTGCATGATGATTGGATGATCTGTCTGGGGCTGAATCCCTTTTTGATTGACAGCGAAATGAGTGAATGAGCGAATCAGCGATCTTTTGGTGTAAACATCCGCATTTTTAAATTTTCATTCTGTTTTGCGTTGAACCGGAGACTTTCCTAATTCTCTTAGCGGCATTTTCTTCGTCTTGTTCATTAGTGGCAACGATTGGATCTGCAGGTGTAGAGAGGATCACAGATCATTTTCTTGAAAAGGAACGGAGGGTAGAATTTACGTATAATTAACCGATGCATTTTATGGTGTAGGCCGAAATTGAGCTTCCCCTCCTTGAAAGACCAGCATCCGCCACTGTGTCAAACATATCTCTCATGAATGATATCAGGTCATTTTGAATGAGAAACAGCATTTCTATCACAAGGTAGAAGCCGCAATTAGTTTTTGGCAAAGTGACTTTTATATATCCGGTTTTTAGCAAGGTAAAAAACTGTCATTGACATTAAAAATGTCTTTTTAAACAGAAATTTGTCTCAGAAGGCTGCAGAAATGGCAAAATAACATCACAGTTCTATGAAGATATTTTAAGTGGCCAAAAAGCACTGGATTGATTATAATGTAGGTACAATAACACAGACTCCTAAAAATTGTTAAAAAACGGGTTATTTCTTCATTTTATATATAAGCCCTTTATAAATCATGCTGACTGCACTCTGTTTATAAGCAAAGATATTACATAAAAGCACATAGAAACATCGGAATCACTTTATGGCAGACGATCATTCACTGGCAGCTGTTGAAAGTAACTAATAAAGTAACTTGTAATCTAACTTAGTTACTTCTAAAATTAGAAGTAAGTTACTTTTTAAAGGAGTAATCAGTAATCACTAACCAGTAATCACTCAGATTACTTTTTCAAGATAACTATACCATCACTGGTCTCTACTGAGAAAAACCCAATTCTACCACTGGAGTAGCAATAGAAAACCTAATATGCAGGAAGTACGTCACTCAAACACAAAAAACACAACAACAATGGCAGTTTTCTGACAGTCTAATCTTCTCCAGTTGTTGCAGATGAATAAGTGTTCCTGCACTGATAAATTGAGGACATGCCTGTAGATAGAGACCTGCTCACAATTGTTCCCCAGCTCATCAATTTTGCATTAGCTCCAGCCATGCTGCATGAGCCAGGCTGCAAAAATTGGTAGGCTCATAAGCAGCTGAAACAACACCAAAGCAAAGAAAAAAAACGAAAAAAAAACACTCCAGCTGTAATGATGTAACTTTTGACATGCTTTGCCATGCACAAAGTTGACAAAAGCAAGTATAAGTTCTGCTTACGAAATTTCAGATACCTAAAAATCTGAAGATCAAAGATCACTCAGCAGTTTCTACAAGATGTAAAATAGATACAGGGTGTGCTGTACAAAAGCAACACAGGCTCTCACCAAGAGAGTGCTGCTTCCCTAACAGCGCACTAAAGTAAAATGACAGGAAATGACAGAACAAATATAATAGCATTTACAAAATGCACTAAATGGTGTTTCAAACCTGACTGCCCATTTCAGACCTGCAGTTCTGTTGTGTTCTTTGTCATTTAGTTTTTCCATTACTGTCCCCCCCGTTCAGCAAAGCCATATTATATTTCTTTTATCTGTATTCAGCAACTGTTTTCTTAACCAGAAGACATATAATATATTTCTTCTTTCCACTTTACAAGTTGTATGTACCGTCATCCTGCGTCAGTAAAGCTTGCCGTAGATAGAGGAAGTTGACAGCATGATGTCGCCTGTGAATACCAAGTCTGTGCCGCAAATCATCATACCTTAGCTTCGGGCGCTACAAATTAATCTTGCAGTGCCGCTCATCATGATAATAGCGGAAATAAATTACTCTCCTACCGAAAAGTCACCAAGAATAAAAATTGACAGCTGTGAGACTTAAATATCAAAACTTCCTGCAGCTGTTTACTTCAGTCTAAAGCACTGGATTGCGATGCCCCAGCCAGCATAAAGGTCTATTGTAAGGTACAAAAGTAAGATAACAAGCCATTTCATGATCAGTGAGTGTTATGCACCTCTCTGCGTGATTTAAAGTTGTTTTTTTCTTTTTCCAGAAATGACCCCTACTTGATTTTTGAAGTTACAGTATGGCACAGATTTTCCATTTTCCTTCATTCCCACGTTGATTCCAACCACTTATCCGATGTTAAAGAGTTCTTGCTGATGGAGAAATTTGAAGTCCATGTGTGCTTGCTATTCAATCAGTTTATTACCTCTTTTATATTGAGACACACCGCTAGAAAAGATGTGTCGCTTCAATTGTATATTTGCCTGCGCTCTAAAAGTGGCAGATAGAATTCATTGCGCGTGTCATTGGTCACTGTTCAACTGGAAACTCTTCCAAGACAGCATTTTAACTCCACCAAATTTTGTCTCTCAGATCAAAGTCACACTTTCAGCAACAAAATACTGCTGTATAGCTCCTGCCTACATTATGCTTTAGTGCAACAGAGGTAGCCGCTCTTCTCCCTCTCACACAATGGTAGTGGCTCAATTATGGTGTGACCACAATAGACCATGAATACCAATTTAAGGGGAGATGGGGGATATAGGGTGGAGGTCGGGGTGGGGATTGAGGGGGGGTGTCAGAAATACTGCTAGCCATCAAAATCAAGAGTGACAGAAGCTTGGCCTGGTTTCCCCTCTCTGGTGCTGCTGTAATTCACCTTGCATCACCTCTATCTCATCCTACACTACGCTGCACTTCAATCTGCCACTATGACTCTTGCTCATTTTCCACCCCTCTCTCTTTTCTCCATATCTCGCCCAACTTCCCCTCCTCCCCGCTGCCTCCGTCTCCAACCCAAATCTCTTATTAGTGATTCATATGTAAATGATGCTTAAAATAATTATCTGACCTCGTGCCATCAGGTGGGATGAGGATGCAATCTGTGCTGACAGATTCTGAAATGCTTGCCCAGTGTGTGTAGGTTTGCATCTGAGTGTGTACACGTGAATATGCGATCTAATCTGAATTTCCAGCAAGGAGATGGTTTATGTTGTGTGTTTTCTCTGTTTACGTATGTGGACCCTGAAGACACTGGATTTTCTCTCTCTCTCTCTCTCTCTACCTCTCTGCATCTCACGCTCTCACACACACACCGAGTTGGTTGCTCCACTTTCCAGCCTTCCTCCCCCATCAGCCTTCTCCGTGTCTCTCGATCCCTCTATCTGTAGGAGGGATGAGGTGACCATCTGTTGTTCAGTGAAGGCTTGAAAGGGATTGATGGGAAGAGAGAAAGTCAGAGTGGGGGAGAGCAAGCAGTGCTGTGATTTTGTAATTGCAGTCAAAGCAGAAGTGAACTGAGGGGAATTGAGATGAGATATGTGGGCTGATAGTGTCACTGCAGTTGAAGGTAGAGAGGGATTAACAGGGATTGAAAGAAAGACAGAAAGAAAAAAACGAGGGAGGAAAAGGTGGTATGATATTGTCATTGCAGTAAGGCAGGCAGTGGCAGGCCCTTAGTCTTTGATTTATGTCTCCTTCACAGCGTGTTTGTGTCGGTGGGTGTGTGTGTATGATGTGTGATTTATTGTTCGTTAACACTGAGGAATTAAACCTTGTATCCCACTGAGCTCACCACATCAATTACCATCCCATGAATGGCCAGGCTTCGCCTCAGTTCACCTTTAATGAGCATAGGTGGCAACTGACACTCACACATATGCACGCACACACACACACACACACACACACACACACAAAATGATACAGACTTGTGCATGCACTTGAACACAAACACAGTTTTACTCAGATGTATGAACAGTAAGTGCAAAAGTACAAAGATGTGAGCTCAAAGTTTATTGTTACATCATTTGAGTGGTAATTGGACTGTACTTTAGGTTGTGCGAGTTGTCTATGTTTGCTCTGTATTTTGTAGCAGGAGGAAAAGCATGAGCACTCCTTGACCTCCAGGTGAACCCCACACACTGTCTCCCACTTTAAATAAACAAGATTAAATTAACCCGTTATCAAATATCACTCACTAAGGCGCTGATTTTAAATACAGCAGGTTAAGGGTTTATTTGAGAGCCAATTAAACAAATATAACAAGGTAATGTAATCAACTGTTATTAGCAAAATGCTATTATCTCATTTGCTTCAATTATAGCGCCACAGGTTTCAGAAAATTTCCTGACCATATGCAATAAAGTATCCAGATCGCAAATCAAGATTGATGTAATTTGTGCTTTGATACCCTGTGTGTTAGACTGGATGTCAGAGCAGCTGACTGAAGTAAATAGTGGAAGGATGTAAAAAGAAAAATAACAAAAGTGTTTTTGAAAAAAAAAAGAAAGAAAGAAATAAGAAGATACAATCAAGTAAAAGATTACATGGTACTATCTCTGAAAAAAATTATGTTTGAAAGCTGCATTGCAATAAATGAGATGGCATGACTGCCTTTCCTGTAAAAGAAGCCAAAAAAAAGCCAGATGAAGTTTTTTGCTTCAGTGGCTGCCACTGTGAAAAAAACTACATTTACTCAGGACTAAGCCAACATACAAATACTGCACAGACAGAGGTAAAGTGAAAGTGCTCATTTAAGAGGACACGCAGGGCTGAGAAAGAGTAAAAGCATTATCTTCCCACAGTTGAAAATGTGTTTGTGTTGATGTTTTTAGCAAGAATTATACACAGTTTTTTTTTAATTTTAAGGGAAAAATGAAATTTTCTGCTCTAAATCAGTTTTGTTCCAATATTACTTTTATTATTACTCTTTTCGTATAGTTACATTAAACTCCAAGGATTTGTTTGCAATAAAAAAACACACGCCCACACAGAAAGGAAACTCTACTTAAACCCTTTCTTGAAATAATTTGCTATCTCTTTCTAACCTCTCCTTCTCTTTAGGACTACACGTGCTATGCTATATAGCAGCTGAATCCTAGATAAGTAGGTGGGGCAATAGGACAGTAGGAATGTAGGTTACTAAGCTTGGGAAATGTCACCTAACACACGGAGGAGCGAAGTGTAAGACAAAAAGTAGGGAAAATAAGAACGATGTGATGCTATCATGTCAATATGAACCCAAATCTCTGAGGAATGTTTCCAGCGCCTTGTTGAATCTGTGTCACGAGGAATTAAGGCAGTTCTGAAGGCAAAAGGGGGGTCCAACTCTGTACTAGCAACAAAGTGGCTGGCGAATGTAATTGATGATAAAATTTTAATAATGTTGGAAAAAAAACTGAGGCGTGAAGTGAAAGAAAGATAAGAATAATTCTGCTTAGCCAGGAAGTGCTTTTCACCTTCTTATACTCATTATCATTATCGCTTTCTCATTTTCTGCCGCTCCATCTTCCCCTGTTAGTTCCCTGGCTCTTCCTAAGACAACTAATTATACGTATCACTTTTCAGTCTAAGTTGTTGAAAAACCGTGCATCTGTGCAAGTGTAAGAGCTGCTTGGGAAGTCTGCTCATTTTTGTTCACAAATGTACACAACAGCGACACGCACACACAAACATAGGAACGCGCTAACGCTTTCCTCAGCAGTCGAACAAAACGTAAGACAAACAGCTCTTGCTGTGCTTGCAAGGAGACAGTGGTAGAGAACAACTGAAAGAAGAGCCAAAAAATGAATGAAAAAAAAGCCTATATAGAAACCAATGTAGTGAAAAATAGAATGTGAGGGTTGAATTTATGACCAAATGAGTCACAGTCATGACAGCCCATAAAATTTGAATGAAATGGTGTAAAAGTGGGATTTATAATGATACGATCAGGAGAAATAATAAATCAGAATTTTTGCCTGTTCAATTGTGGTGGGAATGAGGTCTGAAATTGCCAGAGCTAGGATGAAACACAAGGGTATAATAATTCAATATAGGGATCCATTCGATTTGTGCGTTCTGGTAGTGGTGTTGCTACTTTTGCACTCTGTGTTTATTTGTTTGTGTACGTGCTTTTTCTCCTTCTATCGTTGAGGGGACCGATTTGAGAAAGCTAGGGCATTTACTGGTCCTCACTTCTTCAAAAAGTCATAAAGATAATATTTCACCTGGGAAATAGTGTCAAATGGATGTCTTTGTTTCTTTATTCTTGCAAAGTACTTGAATTAACTGCCAGCCATGTTTCTGTCATGCCATCAAGTCTTTGATGTCATTAGATGTTAAAATTCTGTGAGGGAATTGTTTGGATCTTTCTCCATGTAGCAGAGGGTGCTGACATTTCACCTGCTACAAATGATATGAAAAGTGAGGGAAATGGTCCTGCTATGTGAGACAAAGTTTACTTTCTTTAAGTTTCATAAGACTGACCCCAGATTTCACTTGATGATCAAGAATGCTACAGAAAAAATGCATTACTAAGCTGCAATTTCATATCATCGTGGTTACATAGTTTCTTTGTCAACATGCCATGTGTTGCAATTTATAAAGTCAGGTGCATATGGTGATAATGATAGACTGAATGTGTATTATCTTACAGTGAGACAACGAACAAATGTTGTAATTATTGTCAGGGTGGGAATGACTCAGCTCAATTTGACAGCAAGATTAAAGATACAGTGGGCTATTAATCATGTGCTGGTTCAGCTGGACTGGAGGAGTTCTTTGTGTTTTTGGCATGACAGTGCCAGTGTGAAGCTGGGCAAACTAATGGAGTAGGCAAGACAAACCCTCAGGGTAACATTGTCTTATCCTACTGTGGCCTGGAGCTGAAAACCTCTGAGCACAAACAGGAAACCAGAGCACACACAAACAATTCCAGAGCCAAATAATGCATTGCCTTGAGATGAACAACTCAAGCCAAGTCTCTGACAACAAATCACAGCCATTGTTAGAGTATTCTCCAGCCTAAAAAAACAAGCAAACAAACAAACAAACAAAAAACCAGTTTCAGTACTTGTATGGACAAAACACGTATAGTCTCTATTTCTGTTCCCTCAGCTGATGTGCAGTGAAAGTCAGTGCTGTGCCAAAGGGTGTCAGGTCAAATTCGACTGATCAAAACACAGCTTTGGGCTTGACAACCAACACTATGCACATATCTGTGAGGCAGATGGTGGGAATACACAAAAACCTGGCTGAGGTACCCATTAATGGCACAGACTGCACAGGTTCAGGTATGTGCTGACAGACTGCTGCATGCAGAAACTGTCATGCCAACCAAAACCAGACAAATTAAAGATTATTGGATATTTTCTCTGATATTTGCCCCATTTAAATTCAAAGGTTTATAAGGCTGTACAGTCAAGTGTATAGTATTTGGTCACATCTATCCTTGAACAAGTTTAAGCGGAAGAGGATATTTCCTATAATATACGCTATTAATTGGAAAGTTTTTGCATCATGCTTTGCATGACGCCATAAACAAAAACAGAACTTGGTGGTTCCTGTGGGGCCTCCTGCTCTACCTCTTCCAGATGCATGGCAGAGGTAGCTTTGCTGACATTCACACCACCCAGTTATTAACAAGTGATTAACTGTGATAAATCTCAAATCTGTTGCTCTCTTGCAAATCTGATGCTGTCTATTTGAAACATGTTGTGCTGTACTGGAGCCAGTACAGACCCTGCAGAATCCACATATCAGGTGTGACTGGGCCAGATCTAAAGAGGGCAAATTTATAATCTATAAAATTATAAACAACAAGAAACAGTTATTTCTTTTCATTAATCACCAGCATTCTACCAACTAATTTGCATCTCAAAATGAGGGAGAAAGTTAAAAAATAAATCTAGGTTTTGGTGCTCTCTCGCCACAGCAGAAAACTACATGTTTGACTTTTATACCAGATACCTTCCTGATGAACCCCTAAAGGAGATTTATAGCTTTGGTTGTAATGAAACCAGCGACCTTTTTCTTAGAGGAAGTGGAGACAGCTGGGGAGGACAAGACACGGGGGAACATAATCATAACTGACAAGACACAGGAAGCAAAACTCAAGACAACACACAATAAAGGCAAATAGCAAAATAAATAAAAAAAGAAAATGATAATAAAAAGAGTGATAACTAAATGGGGAAGACACAAACACATAATGAACTCAATACAAAGGGATTGACACAAGAGGGATGAACTAGACTAAGCACAATGACCTAAGGACAAGATTAATTATGCTTAAGAGGAACACATGAAGCAAATATAAACAATCAATAAACCTAGAAGCAGTAGAATGAAAAAACAAGGCTTGAAAGTGAAAAACAAAACACAACCCCAAACTCAAAAATACTGGGCAACTGACCATGGCAGGATGTTCAGATAAATGAGAGAAGGCTGAAGACGAATCAATATCTTTATGACATAATGGTGAACTATTGTGTTAGATATTTCTGGGGCCTGTGTGTGAACCGAAGGACTGAGACTCAGGTGGAGCACAGGGCTTTTCCGGAGAAGATTCACTTTATTACAAACTATTCCTCGACATAAACCTAAAATCTATGTGCAACAGCTGACATGTACAATGTGTGGAAGAACACAAAACATTATTTACTGTCAAATGCCGAGCCCTCTGCGTGTTAGTCGAGATACTGCTACTGTGGCATGTGCGTAAATGCACACATTGCTCTGTTTTTTTCCTGCAGTGCAAGAAACTGAATTGGAGCTAGGCTCACATGCACATCCTGCATTTAGAAAGCCTTGCTATGAAGGTGTCTCTGAAGAAACATTATGCACAGAATTTGTTGGCTTTGCAGCTGCAGCTGCTGTTGTGGGCTGATAAAGAGTTGCAGCCACACTCCTGAGTGAAAAGATCATCCCTAACCTGACTATCTGCATCGTTCCCAGTTAGAACTTGTGGTCCACGATGGTGTGAAATACTTTACAGGACTGAGTCATTTTCACATATTTATTAACTCTCAGACTCTGAAAGTCTGCTGTTGATCTCAGTCAATTGAACAAGATGAGACTGGGAAAACTGCACGTATTAACTTATCTAACCCTAACATATTGTAACATTCAGGCATTAATCTAACACACTAACATGTTCCCATTAATAGCTACATTTTGACAACATATGTAGCAGGACCTGTTGAGGGAAGTAAAAGGAAGACCGACACATGCTCTCTGTGTGTGCACTGCTGAGAAAAGACAGAGAGATGGCTTCAATGTGTACTGGTCTCTGTGCAGAAATGTGACTAAAAGCCTGAAATACTAGAGCCTACTCTGCTCACTGTAAAAAGGAAAAAAAAGATGCGTTCTTGTACACGTCTGGAATCGAGATTCTCCTCCTTCCTCCGACATTCCATTAAGTTCAGTTCAGTTGTGCTCAGTTTCAATAAAATAGTAGTATTACAGTGGAGCAGGAATATGTGAGGCTTGGCTCTAAACACCCAGAGTGAAGTCTGAGTAAAGAGCAACAGGACAGAGTCAAAGTTTTGGCACTGTGCTCACAGCTTTGAGCCATCCAGCTGTGCCAATTACGCATTCGTTCTGATAACATTTCACCCTCTCATGCCAAATAAATAAACACTCCAAGCTGCAACTATCACACACATATCAGGCACAAAATAAGACATGCTTTTCAGTGATAAATTTAGTGCCATTTAGAGTAAATTGCCTGCCACAAACCTTAGTAACTCGGGTTTGTGTCATTATTTGATGGAGCAGACATTGGCACTGACTGACTAACTTAAAATATGTTGGCAATCTGTGTGTTTATAACTTAATTAATTGATAACCTTTGCCACTCTATTTGACAGTGATTGCAGGCAGTCTGAGTTAGACCGAGACAGGTTGCCTCCCACCAGATGACCTGTGCAATTGCCTGAAACCCATTCAGTTGCTGCAACTGCTTGCAGTCAATCCCAGACAACAAAACATTTAGTGCAATCAGTCACTAAGCATTGGCTTCACCTGGTCACTCAGAGACATATTTGTAATCTAGAGTGTCTGCAAGTTATAAAGCCGTGTTGTCAAGGTTATTGTATTATCACCAGACGCTTTCATAGTTACACCTTTCTAGCATTGCTGTAATTCTTTTAAGCACAGATTCAACAAGGTAGTGGAAAAAATCCATATTGATATGATATCATCATGCAGCACATTAGTGCTACAGTAATATTTCTGCTGTGTAGGTGAATGTTATTTTCTTCCATTTCATTCAGAAGTGCTGAGTTAAAAAAAAAAGGTCTAACAAAAATGATAGCGTTTCAGCTGTATTGTGATGTTAACACTAATTAAAGCTGCTTTTGAATCTAAATGCGCTAACGTGCCTCTACAGAATTTAGATGTCTGTATTATGAAAGCTTTGGTACTTAAAGACCATTTGAAATCCATTTAAGGTGTGTACTGAAATTTAAAATTTCAATATTACTCTCATCTTTATTTCGAAGCTGAATCTAATTTGTGACATTTGAGAAAAGGTCTTTCATTACTCATTAATGACAGTCATTCCGTGCCAGAAAGACGTATGATTGTGTTTATGTATGCTAAATCAGTGCGAGCAAACGAGTGCATGAAAGCAAGAGTGCATGAGCTAATCTGTTTATCTGTTCATTCACCCCTCTGAAGGTGATTCATAATTGCTTGTTCTAGATTTCTGCGGCCCCTATAGGTGTATTTTTTATAATAACCATTATAAATAAAGTCTGTAACAACAGCACATAGATAATTGCTGAAGTGTTCATAGACAGATTCATATTTTTAATTTAAAATGCATTCATTTTGTTAAATTACCAGGCATAACGAATACATATATCGTGCACGCACGCTTTCTCACCTTGACTTTTCACTGGGAACTTTCCATACCTGTATCAACATATCTGACATTGCTAGACTTTGTCAACTTTCAGGTATCAAGAGATAAGGCCCATCATTTGGAGTCCCATTAACAATAATCAATCTAAGTAAGATGTGCATCATGTTGATAAATAATGCTTATCAGATGGTTGGAGAATGAATGGTTGGGGATGAATCTAAAAAGAACAAGCAAAACAGGAAAGGCTACAGAATTGCTGCCATTAAATAATAATAAAAATCATGCAAAAAATGTTTTTGAAAAATATTTTGGCATGCACTGTAAGTCTGGAGCAGATTCTGGCAAAGCGCTCTGTGGGAGGGCATCTCAGTGGGCCCCAGTAGGAAGTCTTAAGTCATCAAGACGACCGAGGCAAGTGTGAGATGAGCAAACAGAATGAGTAAAAAGAGGTTTATTAATAGAAAACACATGACAGGGAAACTGAAGGAGCAAGTGGAGAGATGAAGTTGTAGGAGGAGGAGTAAGAGGCTGGACTTGAGTAGACAACATAAATGTAGACTTGGCTCAGTTTCAACACAGAGCTTCAGTAAGCCCAAATTATAATGAATGAGAGTTGAAAATGTTCCAGATAAAATGGAAAAAGGTAGATCAGAAACCAGGGATAAGAGTGATGACTTTATTCAGCAAACAATTGCCAATGGAAAAAAAACGTTGGGGGTCTAATAGATTAAAGAGAAACAAGAAAAATAAAGCAAAAGAAAATGCTACCGGAACTACACACACACAGACACACACACACAAAATCCCTGACACGTTGGAGTGTCTGATGATGCTGGTTTCTAGCTTTCCTCAGCAGGTCTGTTTGGCTCTGCATTTTGATCACTGATATTGCCTGTTGGCATAACTGCAAGATGCTGCATTGAGCCAAACTGGCAAATGATACTTTACATTTATTGTAGCAGGTTTTCTTTTTCTAACTTATATTAAGAAGACCCAACCAAATTGGGTCCCCTATTGTAGCAATTTTTATTTATTTATTTATTTATTTATTTATTTAGGGGGGATGGCTTGGATTGTTCTTCAATTTGTCAAAACTTTCAAAACACTTAAATTTAATTGCCTTGAAAAGAGATCTGTCTCTAATGCACTCTGGTATTATTCTGGAACACTGATAAACTCCCAGTGCCCCAAACCCAATCAGGATAAAGAGGGGAATCTATGGCAGCAGTGCAGCTTGCTTATTCTTCAGGCTGTCTGTATAATCTTGGTTTCGGATATCAAGAAAAAATTGTTTTCAGACTGCAGTATCACCATGTAGACTAACAAGTCTATAGCAACACCGTAGTAAGTGCAAGAACAGCACATGAATGAGCCAAATGACCAAAGGAAAAATAAGTTATAACAGAGCAGCTGCAACTAGAGTTGAACTTTTACTACCACATATCTGGTTTCATCTTTACTTACTGCTTTACACTTTAAAGAAAAAAGTATATGTACTGTTGCATAATGTTAACAATAACTTTAGAGAATAAATAGGATGAATGGGATTAAATAAAATGTTACAGTGGAAGGCATTTGCAATAAGAAATATATTAAATCAGATCAGCTCAACCAAACTGATAAATTTAGGGAACAGAAGGCAGATATGCATATTATCTTGCATTTCTATGGCTATGGAAGCAGTAACCAAGACCTTTGTGACATGTAGTCATTCAGCTGGGAACTCTTGCAGTACTGAAGGATTTTTTTTCTCTCTCTTGTAACTTTAACTTAATCCATCATTCATAAGAGCAAGTTGTTCAAAGACAGCACTTATCTAAAAAATATAGCCACATTAGCAAAACCACAAACACCAAACAGCCCTTGGCCTTGTGATAAAAGCTGCTAACCAACTTTGACCCACCTGATAAAAACTCCCAATTCCACGAGGGTACATAATGTGAGTGAAGTTAAATGATGAATATTGAGGCAAAAATGCAAAGAAAGAAAAAAAAAGAAAGATATACCATCTCTTATTGGTTACAAGAGACAGACAGGGTTTTTTATTTCCTGTGACCATCAAAAATATACAAATTACCTTCTTTTGGATATTGGCTTTTAAATGCCTGCTGATAGGCGTTACTGAGATGGCTGTCAAGTAGTGGGACTTTTTTTTTAGAAAGACTTAAGGTGTCATGATCCTCGGTCTGTTGACCTAGTTGGAATTAGATTTGTGTTTTGTTTTCCTTTTTAGTGCTTCCTTTGTTGTGTGTTCGGTGTCATGGTTTTTGCATTTGGTTCCTGTTTCCCTGTGTTCCCACTGTGTGCCTGCCTCCTCATGTGTCAAGTCATGTGTTTTGAATTATTCAGCAATAAAGCCACTTTCCGAAGTCAGTTTTGCCTTCAGAGTCCTGCATTTGCGTCCACTCTGCCTGCCACCCCGGTCATACATTACACAAAGTGTGTAATTTACTGACTCGGACCATCCAGCAGTCGTTTATATGTGGAACTGATAAGAAACCACCAGTATTTTCATTTAATGTACATATGACCCCAAAGGTTTTCATTTTCATAGCCTCTGTAAATTGATGCATTGTACATTTTCATTTCATAGAAATTAAAAAACCTAATAGGCAAAAGATCCCCAGACACAAATCCCTTTGGGAATGTGTCAGGAAGGGGATCTGGTGTAAGAAATCAGCAAAATGTGGAGCAACCTGCTGTGGTGATTCGTTGTGAATAAGGTAGCAGCTAAAAGTAGTTTGAAATAATATTTCAAAGTAAAATGCTTTTTTGTTTTTGTTGTTTTGTTTCTTTTTGATCTGATAGAAAAGCTTCTCTGTTTTTAGTAATGAATTTTGAGCCTAATATCAAACTCCAAACATTCCATTGGGAAGGCGGCAGTCTTACTATAATATCTGTATGTATGTATACATGTACCCGAAATCCTCCTTAACCCTTTCACTACTCCACTACTCATCTCTACTTCAGTTTAATTTATTTATTTTTCACATTTCTTATTCATTTGCATCCATAATAACCAAACTCAATGATCATCTAATTTCTCTGCAGACCAAGCACACATGCCCGCAGTAACTTGTTCCCTGGTAGCATTGACCTCTCTTAGTACGATGTTGTGTACTTCCACCTGTAAAAACTGCTCAGGAACAGCTCAATAAAAACAGCATGAGACCACGCCCTCCATACTTCAGAAATCCCAGTTTGTTTGAATACCAAGGAAAGGACTGGAACAAGCCTTAAGGCCCTACCATGCAAGTCACCACAGAGGTCCTGTATCCATGCCCAGAGCTGAGCCAAAGCTGTTTTCTATGGATGACTTTTAAGTAGGTGGTTTAATGTGGCTGATCAGTTTATAGCTACACACCCATCACAGACCACACACACAGTTTCATGAATCAGCACTGTGATGTGAATATTCCTATTTAGGGACTGGGTGGCTTTCAGTGTGTTTCTGCGTGCGCATTTTTGCTTTTGCCAAAGTCTGTATTTTGCCAAAAGTTCAATTAAGCCTGGAATCAACAAACATTTGGAAACTGGGTAAAGGGAGAGCGCAACATTGTGTGTCCCTATTAGCCAAATCAAAGCCAAAGTAAAATTAGTCTCTGTGGTAGGCATTATTTTTTATACAGTATATTGAGCCAAAAAAAACTACACAGTGGTAGAAAATTACAGATGATGACACTGAGCTAAGCTGAAACAATATTTCTGGCTCATTCTGGGATGGCAATGCAGCTGGGAGGGAGGGAGGGGTGTGGCTGTGCATCCTTTATGTGTGGAATAATAATATTTAATATTACAACGCACTCCCTGGATTCAAACAGATTTAAACAGCCACTCTGCACAGAGCATCTTTACTTCTGCCTTTCTCTTTAAAGTAGCTCTACATTGTCCTACCGTAAGTACAGGTCACTCGTGTTTTTCACTCAGGCAGACATTCATCACTTACTCTGCTTTCGCTCTCATTCCATTTTTTTCTTTTCCCTCACTACTTTATTCCCACAATATAAACTGATGTGCCATTGTACCTCTAAACAAAGCATTGCCTCTGTATGAGCTATTCCTCAGCCTCCCCCTCTCACAAATCGTGCACTGTGGTAATTCTTCCCCGCTGACTCAACAATCAGAGATTAAATTGGGCTACTGATGATAGCTATTCACTAAATTTCAATGTACTTCTCCATGTTCATGCTGGGACACACCAGGCAGTATGCAGCAGATCCTTAACAGATTTGACTTCTTTATAGTTATTAAAACGCTGCACCTCCAGTCATAAAGACTTTTATTTATTTATTTATTTCCTTCTGCTTCTACTTCTACTAGTACAATTCTTAGCGGTTTCTGAGAAGCTAAATGCATTATATGATTAATGAGCAAATACATTGATTGGAAAGGATGAAGTAAAAGCAAGAGACACCTTCCAATAAGAACAGCTCAAGTGACAGCATGCAGAAACAAAGTCTTATCCTTAAGTTTAAAATCAGAACATTTCAATCAGCAGGATGGGACAGTGATATAAAAGAAATCAATTTAAATTGCTTTCTTTGATAGCATATTTGATTTCTCAATACAGTGACGCCAGTGACTCTTAAATTAAGAGTGAGGTGAAGGTTAAGTGATGCTGTAAGTGTTGTTTGTCAGCATATTTTAAAATTAGCAAGCCAAATTTTGTGATATTTTTGCTGGTCACATATACAGTAGGCAAAAGAAGACCCTGTTAAATTTTGACCCATATCAGGTCACTTTCATTGAGCCTGGGAAGGAGCATGTTTAACTTGGTGGATCCTTTTACTTAGATTGATTTACTTAGATTGGATTTCCATTTGCTATGGAAAAATGTTTATTCCCCCACCCTTTGGGGTACACCAAAAACCTCCTTGGCTGTGCTTTGTTCTCGAGCAGATTGCTGTGGTCACCTTGATTTGTATGGAAGCCACCAACACATCTGGCACCCACTCGCCAGTGTGAATGTGCGTGAGACACAAAATGGAAACTGAGATTTTTTGCCTTCAATGTAAAAGTTGCACCTTTTGAATTGTTTCAGTGGTAAGGTGCAGCTTTTATTTTGAAGGCTACCATTCACTGTTTATATAATATATAATCCCAGCCGGCACACATAGGTGAACCCCATATGGGATAAGTAAGGGCACACATTTGCCCTTGGTTGACCTACATAAGGCCCATTGATGGTCCATCTGGGTCCAAATGAGCACATACTGTATTCAGGGCCTTTTAATATCTATTTGGGCAAAGCCCTGTAGGGCCACCATGGAAACTGTGGACAAGAATGTATGGGGCCCATAATATGTGCCCTTACTTATCCCATATGGGGCCCACCTATGTGTGCTGGCAGGGAATAACAGACATTATTTGGGAACTTTTTAAAAACATGTAAATCTTGAAAAAGTTTAAATCATAAAAACTGTGCTATACTTATAAAAATCACACATCAATTTGGCACCAGTCATCTATACAAGTTAATTTATCACATGCTCAGAATAACAAAATGTTAATTATGGTTTTAAATTTAGTGTCAATGATGAGAACTTCCATAGGGAGTGACAGGTCGTATCTGTTTTATTTAAACCTCTGACATTAAGGGTGTAGTGTTCTCTTAGGTCACTGAATTATGGGGTGTCAACCTGCCAAGTTTTAAAAAGCTCCTTTTTTTTTAAATAAACCATTACACTGCATTAAAAAAAGAAAAGAAAAATCAATGGCAAGTGGTGCAAACATCGAGCCAGCAATTTGTCACCCTAGAAATTTCTGCCTAAGAGAACATTGTGAAATGTAACAATAATTCTCCAGGAGCCCAAAAAAATGTCATAACAGGATCTGCAGGTAACTGAAACTGTTGCTGTTAAAGTGTATGCACTTTCAATCAGAAGGTGACGCCAGAAAATTGACATGCATTCCACAGAATGAAAAGCTTTTGTTGTCCAAAAAGAACAACAAACTACTGATTTCCAGTGAGTTGTCAGGCTACTGTGAGAGTAGACTGGTGCAAACCAAGGACAGCTTTTGAGTAATATTCTTCATGATGTCCTTTTTCACAGCTGTAAATAGCCCTGTCAACCTGGCTCAGCAGGTAAATTAGCTGTGATTGTTATAGTGACTCTTAGGTTACAATGGGAAATGGTGCATGTGGTTTATGATGTAACGTGTTTTGAGTGGATGATAAGAATTGGACAGTGCTATATAAACATATGTATATTTGACTGTTTGACTGCATTTAATAGCACAGAACTGACAGAAACCTGCAAACAGCAAAGTCATTTCTGTAATCTGAGCGTAGCTTCACCTCCCAAAGGATGCGCATCAGCCCGCATTGAAAGAAACCCAAGGTATTAAAATGCACAAACACACGGTGTCCTAACCAACGTGTTCTTTGGCGATCCTAGAGGTGCATGTGTCATTATGCAATGAAAACATTTTTGACAAGTTGTTCCACCCTTCACAGAGAGAAATGCAGAAAAAGAAAGAAAATCTCAAGCTATTGAACAGCGGATAATTCTCTCATATTTGGAGCTCAAGTGTGTTGATTCATCTTTTTCTCCTTTACTCTCCCCTTTCCTCTGCTTCACATTTCCAACCCTCGGGCCAGAGCGTGCAGCAAGGCTGTAGTTTAAAACATTTTATTCAGTTTTCTATCTATTTTTCTTATGTCTCTCGAAAACTCTGTGGTATGCTTTATATAGTGATGTATAACACACCTACTGTACACATGCCAAGAGTATGTGCTGTCATCACGCCAGTGTAAAACACTTGCTCAAATTAGCATTTAACTCAGCAGCTGCTCTTTCAGATGCTGACATTTAGCATACAAACACAAACAACTACAGAACACACACATACAGAGAGGCATGCAGTGAACACTCACATAGCCACCTCCCCACTGCCCTTACATGCGTGCACGCGCACACACATGCACACACACCTGGTCTATGGAAGTGTACAGTGCATAATTGCTGGAGCAAATAATTAGTAAAAACAAAGAAAGGGGGGGAAAGTTAAATGAAAGAAACTGGAGCGAAGAGGGCGCAGAAGAAAAGGCGATGGAGTGGAGACACTGGGGGATACGCGACTAAAACTGTGGCAAACAAAGACAAACATGTTGAAATATCACAAAATTAAGACTTGTAAAGGTTACAGAAGTACACTACAACAGAGACACAATCCAGCTGCTGCTTGAGTTAAAGAAAAAAATATTATTATTGGACGTGTTTATGTATCAGTGTTACGCCTGCCATACCCAGCAGTCGAGTGGAACTGGAATATTCATATATCCCACGCCAACTGACAATTAAACTGACAGATGCATTGTACCTTAATCTACAATAAACAGAAACATCTTTTCTCCATCTTCATCCAGCTTCGCAGCACTTTTTTCCCTCTTGTCAACTTTCACCCTCACTCTTTTTTTATGTTGCGTGCATATTTTACTTCTGCTTGTCTTTCTTTATTTCACTCTCTCTCTCTCTCTCTCTCTCTCTCTCACACACACACACACACACACACACACACACACACACACACACACACACACACACACACACACGCACACACACACGCACACAGACACACACACACAAATTTGCCAATACTTAATGCACCACATATGAGCTGAGTCAGCAGGGCTCTATTTGAATGGCTTTCTGATTTCTCCGAGAGTGGCAATCATCCCTTGAGAATCCAGCGTGTGAGTGTGTGTGTGTGTGTGTGTGTGTGTGTGTTCAGTCAGAGGCGTTTGTGTGCAAGTGGCTAGAGATAAAGCTATGAGTCATACTAAATAAGATCCTCAGAAATCACAGTCTTTTATTTTCCTTGTTGCAGAGTTTGGGAGCACAAAAGAACTCTGGACAAGTGCAACCGAGAGGAGGTGTGGGAGTGGGGGGGTGGGGGGGAATGAGTACCTTAAATAGGGGACCATGCTGAACAAAACAGTTGTTACCCCATTCAGGCACTTTTGAAGAAAGGCATTTTCAGCTCCCTACTTAAAGGCAAAACGTAGTGAAGGTGTGGGTTTGATAAATTGCTTGACAGGATTTCAGCAACTGTAAGTTTAATCTCAGCTGTGGATACAGTAAGTCTTTGGAAGTATGTGAAGCTGTCACTCACAACATTCGCTGTATATTGAATTAAAGAGCTTTTGTTTTGTTGAAGGATGAACAATTGCTGATTCAAGAGGGCTGATTACAGACAGACTGACAGAAGTGGAACAAATAAACCCTAATACTAAACAGTTGGCTTAGTTGATTTACTTGAAATTGCTATGCATGAAAGGCACTCTTTGCTTTAAAACCTGTGTGACCTTGGCAGCTTTCACAGGGACTTGATTCGTGCACAAACATGCATATGGACATATGGAAGTCCATGTCAACAGCAAAGCCCTTCAAATAAAACTTGATGAAGTGGATAATTTGTAATAGAAATATTTGCAGATTGAAAAAGAGAGCCGGAAAGAAAATCACATAATAAAATTCATGCAAACATAATATATTGAATCAGATTTTCAGTATACATAAACAAGTGGAAAGCCATTGTGAGCAATGTGGAGAAAAACCAAGCAGACAGAGGCGTAAGGTGGAAAAAAGGGGATCAAAGTAGAAGAAAAATAGAGACTGAGGAGCAAGAGAACATATCAGGTCCCTGTTGTAGGTCTTGTTGACAAAGCTTTGCTCTCCTAAGCCAAGATCTATATCATCCATAAATACCTCCAGTTTAGGGGGATTTTTCCGAGAGGTATTTCTTTCATATATATAGTTTTCCTGCTCTGTCCTGCACTTTCTTTCTGCGGCTGATTTTATTTCACTTCACGATTCCTCTCTCTCTCTCTTTCCATTATTGACTGACTACAGGTGATGCTGAGAACTGGAAAGAAACTTTGCAAAGGACAATAGAGGGAAAGCTAGCTGCAATACAGCAAGGTGAGTGATTTCAAAATAAAACAAAGTAGGTAAAGAGAGTTCACTGCAACCTCCCAAACCACGTCACTTTGTCAGTGTAATTGTAGAGTGTGATTATATAAGACTGGACTCTGATTGTGGTCAGTACAGTTTAACTCCCTATAACCCAGGTTCCACCTAGCAGAGTCAGTCTTAACCTGTTTCTTCAGCAGTTCATTAACTAGTTTTTCCTCTTCTCTTCTGTGTTAGAAAATTAGACACAGATACTCTTACTTAAAAGAGGCATCAGTGGGGAACGTCATCATGCTAAATACATATTTTTTTCTCCACTCTTCTCCTCAAAGACATTCTGCTATCCACACTGATCACTAGAATTTCTGCTGTTATTATTACTCAAGCAAAAACCCTCCGCCTGTATGTAACTATAGATTGCGTTCCCATCTTTGCTTCCACTTGTTCACCTGTCATTATCCTTTCAAATATGACCATCAAGTTGATGATAAGAGGCTTTTTTTTTGTCTGTTTATTTTGCCCTTTGTAACTTATCACTCCGCTCAACCCACCAGCATACACGCAAACACACACGCCCATACTTAATGATCTTAACTGAATGGCGGTTGGGAAAACAAATCAATAATGTTATTGATTCAATAAATACATTTTCAAAACATCTCTGTATGTCTCTGCGCTATATGTCATTTAATATTCAATGCAATCACTTCAATTAAATTTGAGCACACACGGAGAAATGCCTGCAAGCTGTTCAGTGACAGCAACAAAGTACTTGATGCAAAGCAAACAGGCCCACTTTAAAGCAAATCTCGGTGCTTACAGATGAAGATCAGCGTTAACACCTAATCTTGCTGCAAGGCACAACTGTTAATACACTGACATGATGCCACAAACATCTCTCCTTCCCTCCGTCGCTCATCCAGGCTTTCGTGCATCAGTGTGCTCCACTTGTCCATCCCCTATATACTTCACTACATTCCAAAGCTTGACCCACAGCAGCAGATTCAATCAAGCCTAGATTAGCAGACTGCCATCGATGGGGTTAAAAAAATAATGATCTACATAGGTTATTTTAGTGGTCAAATCTCTTTGCTTCTGGTTATTTGAGCTTTATTATCCACCCATCCAATGACAGCGCAGGCTCCCCAGAGTCTATAAACATCCATACATGCAAGTTTCAGTTAGTGATTTTCACTTAAGCTGCAATATGCAAAAAATGACCACATTTAAAATTGTGAAAGAATACACACATCTCAGAGAAACTGTTGAGGTTTTTCTTATTTCAGTAAGCAAACATTTAACAATCTTTCATCCAGCAAGTACAAATACTGGTGAAATACTTGGAAACAAAACAATGGAAAACCTGTTTCAATCATCCATTTAATATTAAAATCAATTTCCATATTTCTATGGAAAACATTAAGTCACTTGGCTATAGCATTGCAATCTTAAGCAGAAATATATTTTTGGGTTATTCTGTGCAATTTTTCCACCAGCATCTGACATCAGCTTGCTGAGCTTTGTTGAGCGGTTCTGGGAAAAATGCTTTCTAGCATCAGGATGTTTCTTTATTTGTTCACATGATATTTTAATCTGTTTCAAAGAAAAGTCAGTTCAGTAGTGCTCCAAGCTTAACCTCGCAGGCCGTGGGTGGAAAAGTGCCGGCAGATTAGCTTTTTTAAACTCTCATTATGGGAAATGCTACACCATAGTCTCTGCATGTAGACACACACACCATAACTTCGCACTAATTCACAATTAAAGTTCAACTACAACTATCTATTTTATGTATTATTACCAGTACTAGCTATCTGAAGGTTACTGCCACCGATCACAGGTTCTGGAAAATACAGCAAAATAGATTTTAAAATTTCTTTTATTTCTATTCTAATCGCATTTTTTCCTTTTTTTTTGCCCCCCCTTGTCTATTTTTTCCTAATTCTTAGCTTCTTTCACATTCAGTTCATTTCTAAATAGCACATTTTCCTTTTCAGAGGTGAGGACCTTTTGGCCTTTTGTTCACCATCCTCTGAGGTACAAATCTGCTGGTCTAGACAGTTGAACATTGAACTCTGAGCGGTAGCACTATGCAGCATGGCCTGGGCACAGGTCAGATGGGTCATTTCAACACCCCCTTTGACCAATTAACATTCAGTTGGCAGGCAGCTAATGGCTACGCAACTGGGAAATCTGCATGCTTGCATTTGATGCACTTCTATTATGGCAAAATATAATTGCCACAATATTTTTTGCCAATATTGAGATTGTAAATACTTACTGTGGAGGGACCCACAGCTATAAAGGAAAGGCTTGCAATGAATTTAGGAAGAAAGAAAAAAACATGCGCAGCATTGCAAACTGGAGGATAGCAAACTCATTCTTTCATCTCAATTATCTTATTTTTATAATTGTTGAAAGCCAAAAATCCCTTCTTGCATGCACAACCTCATTTTATGTGCACATGCTTGTTTATGCACACACCTACATATGCATGCAAGTGTATAAATGTGGGTGGGTATGATTCATATGTTAGCTTGACTGTTAAAGCCCATCATACCCTCGAGGTACAGTATAGACTGTTCCATCGATTTTCACTTCACCCTGTCTGACTGCCTGGTTCACCTATACTCGTGTGCCCACACCACGAGAGTGACAGAAAGGACACTAGCAAGATGAAAGTGGAACAAGGATATTTATTGACACCAGCAGACATCTTTGATAAAGAGACAGTAGAAGAAAAACCAATACACTTGCTTACTGAAGTACATCTCTTCCCGACTGTGTTTGCATAAAAATAGGATCTCATTATATCATTACACTGAATTAGAAAAGGGAAGAGAGAGAAATGGCTTGAATGACCTTGTGCTTCTCGTCATACAACAAAATAACTGTGAAAAAAAACCACAAACTTATGGAAAAGGTAGTAAATCTGCTAATGATTGTGACATTATGATTGTCACAGCACTGTCTAAATTAACTTCAGAAGTCTGGGTAGTGAGGCGAAACAGGAGGCTACCAATTACAACACACAGTTGGACAGAAAAGAGGGCACCTGTGTTCTCAGCAGGGCTGAAACTGTGTGTGTGTTTGTATGTCCATACAAACACACAGTTTTTCTCAGAAATCTGCTTTTTTATGACCAAGAGTGAATCAGTGAGATTTAAAATAAAAAAAAAAGAGCTTCAAGATTCAGAGACTAGAAATAATATTAAATTAAACAACACAAACTCAATGGTAGGCTGTAGATCATCTGAAACATAATAACCCCAGATTGTTATTGACCAGCAGGATTCAATTCCTGTAATAGATCCAACAACAGAAGACACATCGGCGTGAGTGCAAGGGGGAGCGAATACTGCTGACTCAGGTTATGTGGGTTAGTGTGGGAAAAGGGAGATGGAGACAGAAAGTTGGAGAAGGAGAGGAAAGAGAGTGGTGCTGCAATAACTAAGTTAAAGACATGGAGATGAATACAGGGAGGAAAACAGTACAGAAAGAGGGTGAAATGGAAACAAAATGACAGGAGAAACAAAGGAAAAATCTGCACATACACTACATGGAAAACAGTATCTTCAGCCCCATGAACATGATGCTGATTCTCGGCAGTTACCGTCTGCTTTCAGCACGTGAACGCCACTTTCTTTGTCTACAGAAATTGTCCAAAATGAACCCTAAATCCAAGCGAGTGGGGGAGTACACTGCAGGTGTGAATGACTGTAATTAGAACCTGAAAGAAGCTCCCTTTGGCCCTGAAAGAAACAACCAAGAAAAACCACTTGTGATTGGTTAGTAGATCTGTAATTAAGCCACAGGCTTGGGTAACTATATCATTACACATCTCCAGAGAATAATTGGAGGCCAGAAGCAATGAGATCCAATCTTCTTTCAACATTCTGCCATGAAAAACTTTCCAGAGTAGGGCTGGGTGTTCTATCTGGATTTTAAATGATAAGATCTTTAATCTATAACATGAAGCATTATATTTATATTAATATTTTTATGATGCCAAACCCTCTCCACAAACTCGACTCTCTAATGGCCTCTTACTTTCTTTGGGTATGTAATATGGGCAGTGCTTCTTAACAAACGTCACTCTAACACATAAAACCAAAATGTGTTCAACTTTAGCAAAGATGCAAATTTGAATCACTGAGAAGGTGAGGAAAACAAAAGCATTACAACATACACATATGAGGTGTATACAAGTGGCGATAAACAAATACAGATGTGCAATACACTAGATTAAAAGGGCATCATTTCAAAGGAATTACAAACTTGGCCTGATTTCTTTTTTTGCTAACTTACTTTACAGCATATTAACTACAAAACTCATTACGTCACCGTGTGCGTCCGTAAAGTGCTCACAGTTATAAAAGGATTGCTTTAAAAACTACAGGACAGGTTTAAAATCTCTCTGTGTGGGTGTCTCTGCAACGGGAGGCATTTTCTGGCATCCCGTCTTTCGCTAATGGTAAAGATCAATGGTAATCAGTGCTGGTATAATGGGGGACTAGGCCCTCCATCATTATGACATTAGAGGAAAAAGCTGTCTTGGGACATTCAGGAGAATGTAAATAGTAGCAACGTCACGATGGGACAGAAACAACAGCAGATCTTTTTACCATATTACATTTTTCTACAGCTGCCCTTCAGCTGCAAATTTCCATTTCAAATGATTCCCTATGATTATTAATAATATGTAAAGATCCAGCATTATGATGGCATACTGAGGGAAAAAATCAAGATAATAATGATGAGCTAAAGGTATTGCTAAAGTGTATAAACTGAAGTACATCAATATATGTATATTTTTTTATATTTATACTTTAAAGACTTCAGAGACTAGACAGCACTAATACAAGAACTGCTTCACAGTAAAGACAGTCACTTGCAAAACACCAAAGCTATTGCTCAAACAACATTTATGTTGCATCAGGGTGTTCAAGGGTAGGAGAGCTAAAATATCATAAAAATTTAGAACTTAGAACATGACAAACGGCTTTTACAGTTTGTTCAACAAGTCGGGATAACAGACTGCATCTTCACTGTCAGTCGGTTCTGATGAAGCGTCCAGCGCATCAGCTGTTTCTGGTATTTCTCCTACCTTCTGTCGCATTCAAACATTAACATTACTTGTGAGCTAGTTCAGGCAAGCTCAAGCTGCACTGTGTCACACACATTAACATACTCTCAATGTCAAATACCAGGTACACTTCCCCAATATGTTAGTCTATTAAAGCTGCAAAGATTTTGCATTGCTCCCTCTGGCAAGTCGGTGCTCCTGCCTGCTCGTCTAAACTCTCCACTACCCCAGCTTCCACCTGTGGGCTCCAGAAGGATGTTTAGCCATCGCTGAGTCATTTCTATGTGTATCATAATTGTGGGGGGTGATGAGTTCAGAGCATAGATGCCAAACTCTAGGTGCTTTGTCCACAGAGGATTTAACAGTTTTTCAGCTATTTGATAGCCCGTACTGACCATTTGTGAACTCTGCATATCTATGGCCGCCTACTGCAAACCAGAATGCAAAGCATACCTGGCTATGGAAAGGTGTTTAGCTCAAAGCTTGCAGCATACACCTGGTAGCTGACTCCGATCACGTTCACACCATAAACAAGCCAATCTGGAGTTTGTTTGGAACCAAGACCACCTCCACCAGAGGGTCTTGGTGTGGTTATTTTGGTGTGCACAAATTGTAAGTGTGATTGCCGTGGTTATCTGCACAAACAGACCAAACCAAGGGGAAAAACGAACCAGAGTTCAATTTACACGGACCAAGCATTGCAGGTGTGACAACAGCCTTAGAAGCATACAGGTCAGAGGGCAAACGTTCCTTCTGCTGTGCAAGTTGTACAATTTCTTTCATGAGGACAAATGCAGCTCTTTACTGTACTAGAGGCTAGTGTCCATCTATACACATCTACACTTGCTCTGCCCTGCACACACTTTTTGTTTTGTTTTGTTGCAATGCAGGTTGTAAAAGATATTACACTTTTTCATGCTAATTTTATGTTGCACTACACATCCTCCAAACCTCTTCTCCTCTAACTCATTGTGTCTCCATCCTTCCATCCCTCATATTTGGCTCCTTCAGTCTGTGCCCCAGAGGGCTGCAGGAGATGTTTTTGTCCTTCGTCTGACATATTGTACTCCCGTGATTTATATCTCTGCACCTCTGCCTCTTTCTTTCTCTCTGCTTCTCTGTGTCTTTCTGTCCCATTCACTTCTGCCTCTTGTAGCTCTTGCTCGTTGTCCATTTCTTTCTTGTGTACCTCTGCATGCGCGCATGCACACACACACACACACACACGGAGTAGCTTCAAGCCTAGTCAAGTCAAGTGTAGAGGAGAGGTCTCTAATACTGTCCCAAAGAGAGTGGGCGTGC
>VUQK01012267.1:7980-20870 GCA_015106715.1 Bujurquina vittata
TTTTTTTTTTGGGGGTTTTTTGTTGGTTTTTTAAATTTTTTTTTTTTTTTTTTTGCAGTACTGACAGCATCAATTTTGGATGTTGAGAGTTATTTGAATGGTTGAAATTAATTGTTTGGTTAGGGTTAAACGCCAGCTTGGTTAGGAAAGTTGGGAAAGGTTTGTGGCTTGAGTAGAATACCAAAATTCACAAAGGTAACCCTGCGCCTTGAAAAATTATCCTGAAAGATCACAGAGCATTTAAATCAACCCAGCATATGTGACAAGTTGAAAGTGAGATTGGACTCGCATCCAAAAGCACATTTGTTATTTTTGAAGAAACATTTAAAAGAATCTCAATGATTGCCACAAAATGTTGTACATTTCTGGCCCAGTGCCTGTATCAATCCCACTGATCAGAGCTGTGAAGCTTGGACATGATCATTTCCCAATGGTACAAGTCTAACCCCTCATGGATTTAGCATGAACCCACCTTAAAGTTCTTTATTTTGAGAGTGTGGACATTGGGATAGGGCCATGGTTCCTGCAGGATGGATACAAAGTCCTGTAGAGCCACAATAAGGATGACATTTGTAAATTTTAAGTAAAATTGTTCTACAGATAGGATGAATTGCAAATCAATTTAGGAAATTTTGGCTTGTTTTTGATGCGCCAGTGATCATTGCCATGTTGCTCATGGCAACGCTCACTAAATCAAATTTTAATTTGACCAAACTGTTTATGACCAAATATGAACAAAAGCTTTTCGTTTGCTCATACCAATTGTCAGTGTCTTATTTGTAAGTAACTCACATATTATTACATACTACATATTATTCCGTGTACATATTTATTCATTTTTGTATGCACGACAGACCACATCTAAAAAAATTATGAAAAACATGCCACGCATATTCATGTGCTTTTGAATGAATAAACAGTAGGAAATAATTTGAATCTAAAATTTCAAACCGGAATTAACAACAGCATCGTTCCTGAATTATTTATGTACACACAAACAACGCACGTGTATGCAAAAGCAAAGCACTGTATGTGCATTTCTGCTTGGATGTGCTTTTGTGCACTAAGAGAAAATAAAAGCAGACAAATAGGAGGGGAAGTTAAAAATATAATGCATGTGCTCAAGGAACCCTTTTTCCCAGACACATCCTTCTAAGGCAGAGCAGCACCAAGCCAACCAGTAGAGAACTTGTCTTCCTTCATCCCAGCCTCTGAAAGCCAGCCTCCAAGCACTCTGCTTCTTGACTGCAGCTCCATCTCTCAGTCATTAACCATTGCTCACAGTGAGTCATTGCCTTAAAAACAGGCTGCAGTCTGCCACGGCATCAGCTTGTAAGCAATCATTCTACTGTGTAGTGTAAATATTGCTGTTGTCTTTCTAACGTTTTTGCATATGTGCAAGAAAAGATGAAGAAAATCCTGTAGATATGGGGAGAGAAGGAGTAAGCTACAGAGGAATTAGAATGGAAGGGAAGATGGGGGGAAAAAAGAGGCAGTTGTGTGTCAGGCCTAAGAATGAGCTGTAACCTAATGAGTCTAAATGAAAGCTGACTGTCTGAGCTAACTCAATTCTTTGCTCTGCTAGTCACAGTTCTTAGCTTAATTATGTTTGCTGCAGACTACTGATGCAAAAGCCAATGCTGGATTGTCTTTTTTTGGTCATATGTTTTCCTGTGCGCAACGTCGCTCTTCACCGCTTGCATGTGTAGAATGTTGAACTTGGCTCAGGCAGCACACACGATGACATCACCCACATTGTGGAGCAGACATCCGTTTAAGACGTGTTTACAGTGCTTAACCCATCAGCATGCCTCTGTCCCAGCTCGTATAAACACAGAATGCTGCTCACCATGCGCACAATTGTGTGCCATGTGTACACTGTGTTTACACAGAACAGATAAAGAAATTTAACCAGAGCGAGGAATGGCAAGGCTGCAATCTGTGGTGGTGCGGTTAAATCCAGAACAGAGATGAAGTAACACAGGGGTGAGGATGTTCCAGGGAGGTCTGTGAAAAAAAGAGTATAACAGATTTTGAAGGGTAAGCTGAGGAGTGTACACACAGGTGAGAGGAAGGCAGAGTTCATGCTCAGGAATGCTGTAAAGCTGTTTTTAGAGTCAGCAGGCCACTGAAAAAGTCTAAGTGTTGGCGCTTTGCCAAAGAACTGTTGGCAAAAAAGAGAGAAAAGACAAAAAATGTGGGAATGGAATAAAAGGAAAGTATAGGATTCACAAAGAGAAATGTGTTATCCATCAAAGAGAGTTTTTAAGTGAGTGAGAATCCAGCCTCAGATTAATGGAATCTGGGAAGCTTTCTTTAGAACTACACTAAACCCCCCCTCCTGCCCTACTGCACCATTCCTACCCTTTCAATCCTCTTTGTTTCATTGTGCTTATCAGCAGCACATCTGTTTCACACATCGCAGATTTCTTTCATAGCCAGGTGTGTGTGTGTGTGTGTGTGTGTGTCCTGACCCAGTATCGCAGAGACAGAGAACAATTAAGTCATGCACATACCGGAAGGGGATACGATTCATGGTTCTCCAATCACTTTTTATTGCTTGAATTTACCTCCTTGTCAGTTCAATTTGCTGGCAAAAATGATAAATAAATAAATAAAAGAAGCCTAAAAACTGTGCGGTTAGATGCACAACCAACAGGATAGTGAACCCATAACTAGCATTTCAAAAGCTACAAAACTGGAAAAATTAAAGACGTCTCTGCAGCATGTAGTCGAATGTGGATGAAAGACATGAGTAGTGTTATTTGTGAGGACCTCAACTACAGTAGCTTACTAACCCAAGGTTAACAATAGGTATCAGAGTAAACCTCTGACATAGGGAAGTCTTATGTTTTTGTTAATGTTTTATTACTCAATTACATATTAGTTGGTTTTCTTCTCCAGTGGTTGAGGTTTAGAGGAAGCATGTTTCATGTCTCTGGATTTTTCACTGGAAGCAGTTCTATATGTGGTTGGTTTTTGTGGGCATGTACACAAGAAAGTAAAATACATTTTCATGATCTTAAATTAACAGATTGAATTTCATGACTATTTTCTAAACTGCCATGAGACTGTGTTGATGTTCCACTACAGAGGCAAAGAACATCATACATATTACATTATATAAACTGTGCATCTAAAAAAAAAAATCCAAGGCCACTGTGGTAACTGGACACTGTCCATGCTCTAATTGTTTAAAGGTTTAAAGGTTTGAGGTTTTAAGAAAAGAGGGGTTTGCATTTGTGATGCTGAAGCATTGATCATCAGTAAGGGTGAGCGGACTATCCCAACAGTAAAGCTCCATCAATAGGAAAAGTCTTTAAAACCTGGGCAGGTGAAAGAGCCTAAAAAGATACCTCACCATCAAGCCCAACTATACACCCAAATTCAACTCAAATCAAAAATGTACATAAAGGTCATAAGAAATAAGTAAAATCTACATATCCGTTTAAGCCAGGCTATTTAGTGGCCCACAATTTTCTTGGATGAATCTCCTTTGTCACCTGTTTGTACTGAAAGAGGGGTGTGGTCAGTTCCAAAGGCTTGTAGTGAAGACGGGTTGCTATTATAAGAGTCCAGGTAGTGTCAAGGCATGGGGTAATTAATGTTACCTCTATCTTTAGGCACTTTTTAATAGCAGATTAATACAGAAACATGTAATTTTGTCCCATTTCTTTAGCTGAATCTATGAAAAGGCATAAAATAGTATTTCTGCCCCAACAAAGTGATTCCAAAAGAGCTATTAGCCAAAAACTTGGCATATTTATATGCATGGTGTGTAGTGTGTCCTTAAAAACTTGAGGAAACTGGAAAAGTGGAGCAAGTAGCAGTGCCGAAAAACAATGTACAGCAGATGAACAGTATCTGAAAGTCCTGTCCTTAAGAAATATGAAAAAAATCCAGCAGAGATCTGACACACGACCTGAGAGATGCATTTGACCCCTCAGGTGATCCATCAAGTTCTCAGTGGGAGGGTGGCTGTCCAAAAGCAGTATAAGCAGGGATATGGGGGGCAATTGAGGTATGGCAAGTTACATATAAACTGAACTGAAAATAAACAGCAACAGGTCCAATGGAGTGATGAGTCCAAATTTTAAAATTTTCAATATCTGCAGAGGAGGTCAGGACAGAGGTACAACTGTAAGCATCTCCAGCCATGTGTAAAACAAGGTGGGGTCTCAGATGGGTCTCCATTTCAGCCAAAATTGTCAAAACTAATGGAAATATGAACAGAGTCAGATTTTGTTGCACCATGAAATGCTATATTAAAAGCATTTGATTGGCAGCAGCTTCATTTTTAAACATAACAATGATCCCAAACACATTGCCAGTGCAGTAAAAGCATAGCTGGATAGAAAAACAGACAATGGAACACTATCAGTCATAGATTGGCCTCCCCAGAGCCCAGACATCAAATTTATTGAAGCAGTGTGGGATCATCTTGGCAGAGAACAGAACAAAAGGCAGCCAACATCCAAAGAAGAGCTCTGACTGTCCTTTAAGAAGCCTGGAGAACTATTCCTGAAGGCCACTCTATTTCCCATTTTCCTAGCACAATATAAAGAAATGAGTGGTGACTCAAGACTTTTGCACACTGCTGTATCTGCCCATTACTCCGATGTTCAGAATAACTTTGTCATTGTTAGTTCTCCACCCTGCCCCCTCCTTTTGAAGATTGTCCAGGGCATCTCATCTAGTTTCCATCATTCAATCTGCTCCATGATCACCAGAATTTCATCTGAAATGTCAATATAAATATTTCAATGGTGAACAGAGATATGTGCTGACAGACACACCGACGTTGCAATTCACAGAGCCATGTGCTGTGTGGGAATCAAACTGTTTGTTTGATTTTTCTAAAGACAAGGTCGTGCTTTGAATTACAAATCAAATGAGGAACTGTGGCACAGAGAGAGGAGATTCTGTGCAGGGCTATTTTAGATTTCTATCTGAGCAAAAATCTAATTTAGCTCCATCCCTCCTTGACCACATAGCCATGCAGATTCCTCTTCATAGTGCAACATAACTCAAGGACAGTGAGTCAGCCAGCCAATATGAGCCTAATCAAATCCACGCTCCCAAAATGAGAGCCACCGTGAGACTAGCAGAGAGTTGTGATGTCACAGGGCAAGACCTTTGCCTCATCTACCTGCTGACAGAGGAGATGACAGAGGGAGCACAAGTAGAAATGGGAGATGGGAGAGACAGCTTCCTTTGTTCTGTTGCCATTTTTTCCTCGCCTGTGTGCAGCAAAAAACAGAGATTGCTGTTCATAATTGTCACCTGGGGAGTGAAAAGAGAAGAAGGCATAGTTACTGACCATTGACATAGAAGGTAGGAAGTGAAAGCATAAGGGAAAGAAACTTCAAGAGGACAAAAACACTGGATAGACGGCTTCAATAAACACAAAGACCACATGCACGAACATAGAGAAGCACGTACAAACATGTATCTACTATGGATTTCTTAGTATTTCCTTTAAACATATCTAAATGTAATAAAACAAACAGCATAACCATTCCCGACCACAGCGCAAACATTTAAAATCTTAGTGGTTCATTTTCTTCTTGTGAGCACCTCCAAACATCATCTCCCTCCATATTTCCTCTCTTTATTTTCTTAAAGCCAAGCAGACCAAGACAGATTCCTGTGGGTGTGCTATTTAGGAGAACTTGTGACCAATTCAACAATGGCTGGCAAAGTGAGCCCCGGCATCTAGTGCCAACACATACAAACCAGGAAGTCAAAGACCCCACAGAGAAAAGTCATAATTCTTCACCTCTGACATGAATGCCTTTTATAGTAAGATATTTAGACTTTAAGCTGTTTGGCTTTATATTGTGGAGTCAGCTAACTGTGAAAATACATCCACATTATGCTGCTGCTCAATGCCTATTACAAGCCCGCTGTTCATGAGTGTGTAGACAGATTTCAGTGATGTCCTCTGTGGTGCTTGAAGATTTCCTCGTCCCCTGACACTTTGTGACACCAATTAGGAGGTTGCTGGTCTGACAAGCCATTGGTCCAAATGCTATGACTGGCAAAAAAAAAAAAAAAGCCTCTATAGCTGTGTTCCTGTGAGCTGTGATTGATATTACACAATAGTGAGGAAAAAAGAGTTGAAGATCATTGCAATGATAAAGATGGAGAAAAAGGAAGAAGAAGCCAGACAGGAAAGGAAATGCTGGGGAAACAAAGAAAGAAGAGGGACATTTTTTTTGTCGCCCACTCTTGATTGTCAGCTGACAGAGCTGCTGATCCACAGCGAAAGAGTGGAAAGAGCGGTAGTGTGCCGATGGAGCACTTCTCTGATGGGTACTTGCTGTTTACAGCAACGCACACTGCTCCACAATCACCACGGGGGTTTACAAGACACTCACTGTGCTAAACCATCACAATGAGCTTTACGTAATGTAACCTGTTTCACGGCTCCCAGGATCCCCATCAGCAGCATATGATGTCATCAAGTCAAGATGCAGAACAGAGGGATCATTATTTTCTGTGCACTGTGGATATGTTCACATCTGTAAAGCCCAGTGATGCCAGTAATGAAACAAGAGAAGACTTTAAAAAAAAAAAAAGATCTTTTAGTGTTTAGTGTGTGTTTGTGTGTGCAATGCGCTCCACAGACAACACAAGTTTGCAATTCATGTGGACTCTGAGCACGAGCAGGCAAATCAGACGCAGATGATGCCATTTAGAGTGCACCCCTGTGCGTGTGTGACGTGAACTGCCAGTTTAATATGGGAAACAAGTTTCAGGGCTTGTGAAAAATCTACAAGCTACTGTTGAGGATAATTAAAAGCAGGTTGCTGCTGATGACATTTCTGACAGTCCATCGTCAGAGAAACTATGCGCGCCCTAACCGCGTGTTATCTGAAACTCTACTGAGGGCCGTGAACACAGCAGGCCGGTGTTAAAGCGGCAGCTCGTATGAGCGTAACACCGTACAACCATAAAGTGCCTGGATACAGCCGCAGCTTGACATTAGTTGTGTTTGACTGACCCTGAGAACTGCCTATCAGAGGTTGAAATGAAAACATGACAGGGTTAGATATTACTTAACCCCCCATCTGCGGCTGAGAAGTTTAGCTTTGCTATATTTCCAGTGACTGGCGTAGCGATTAGCTGACAGTTAGTTGACCTGATGGTGGTGGTTTCGAATTTATATGTCCCAGTAGACAGCAGAGGCAATCATATCAGTAACGCTGAGAAAGCCTTACACAGCATACACCACCAGCGTGTGTAAAACAAGCCTCTGGAACCGCAGTGACTGAAAATGAAATAGATGCGCAGCATGGCAAAGAATACCCAAAAGATATCTAGGGAGATACAAGGTTCACACTAAGAGGGCCTGCAGGGCCACGAACACAGTACTATACACAGCAGAGAAACATAGGGGTCCTGATTATTGAATTATGTTACACGTGAAAACAAATCTCAAATAACTTGGATTAATTAGCTTGTTAGCTGATCTGACACATTCTAATACAGGTTTTAAAAATGTCAAAAAGCAGTTTTGATATGCTGTGTATGCATAATCCATTTAAAAAAAAAGGAAAACTACTAAATAGGTAGTAGAGATGCGTTTCTGAAAAAAGATATTCAGTTGTCATGTTTCATAATTTGGGTATAAAACATACTGCATATGTTGTTCTAATATGTTTAAATGAGCATGTACTGCATAAAGGGTTAAATTTTGCATAAATATTAAAAAAAAACTGGGTTTGACTTAGTTATTCATCCTTCTGTAAAAGCTGATTCTTATTTTATTTTTCTACAGCAGCCAGGAACACAATGAAGAGCTATCTACAGTCCTCAGATACCTGCCATAAAAACAAGATAACACTATTCTGACAACAATATTTTGGAAATTTGTTCAATATTTAAGAAATGAATCAAGCATAATGTTCAGCCACTAAAACATGTTTTTCTTTTCAGGAATGCAAGTTCATAACTGTAATTTGGCATCTTAATCAATCAATACCATTTTTTGTAAGACAGAATTTTTTTTTATTTATGGATAACAATTGATGTATTTATTCAATAAAAATATCACTTTGATTAAAGAGCTTGCACATAGTGATGGACCATTACCAAAAAAAATATTTTGGTAATTATCAGTACTGTTAATTTAAGGCAGCTGTGGCACAAACCCTAAATAGGGTGGTGGGCTAATGAATTACATAAATAGATGTTAAGCAGTGTAATTTGACAGTGTCTAAAATGGATAAAAACATCATAAGACTGACCAGCTCTGTCATGAACCAAAACCCAAAAGGGTCCAAAAATAAGCAAAACAACAACAACGACAAAATGAACGAAGTAGCTGTAAATCAATCATGTTTCACTGAGACAGAATGATCACATGCACACACACGCACACACACACACACACTTGAACAATGAAAACAAGGAGTGTTTGGGGGCTTTTAAGGACATTTTGAAAATCAGTTTGCGTAGCTGGACCTGCATGTGACCCCAATAAGGGGACAGGAGCAGGTGAAGCCCCCAATCTCCCCTCTGTCTGAGAAGGCCAATTTGAGTGCAGCTCAGACAAACACTGAATGAATTACTGAAACACGACCTGATCGTGCCTATGAGAACGTTTTGGAAATTGAGGGCTATAAGAAAATGAAGGACACGGTTTTAAAAAAGAGAGTTACAGAGACGGCTGAAATGATGACAGACGGAGGACGCTATACGGGAGAAACATTCAAATAAGGTAAAAAGGATGACTGTACGCTACGTCGAATTGTGATCCAATTAACTCACTGTCAAATGTGAACCATGTTGATAATTAGTGCAGAGTTGTAGTGATAAAGCTCTAAGTGTGTCACCTTCTAGAACTAGGACAGCAGTGTAAGTTGCAGAGGCTAATGGGAACACTCACTCACAATCAGCCTGCATGAAGCACACATTCACTCACCTCACTCGTGTGTTACTGCACCATGAAAATGCGCTTAAAATGATACCAGTTGTTGTTTGACCAAACAATTTGCCCTTTTCCATCAACAGATATGCTTTTCTTGTATCTTTTAGGCCACCCACACCTTTCTCGCCCATTTAGTCTTTCATGATTTCTCCATCTTTGTATGTCTTTGCGTACACATACATACCTCAGGGTACATTTGGGACTAACTGCCCATCTCAGGGGGAGAGAGAGCAATCAGCACAAGTTCAACTAGATCAAGTTTGTAATTTCAAACACAGATCTACTAACACATGCGTGCGCACAATTACAAATGATGAGAGCATTGTGACGTTGCTGGCAGACGCACCCCTTTGCTCTGTTATCCATTTTCTCACTGGCTCTCATTCTGCCTCCTTTTTCAGCATTATTTTCATTAACCAGCCAATGGCATGTAGTATTGTGCAATAACTCATTATGAGCCATAATTTTTATTCTTTGTTTATTTTTAGGTTTTACCTATTTCTGTATTTCATTGTTGTCCCTACCCAATTCCAGCTGTGTATCTTTCTAAACTAAGGTAGGACACTTGTGGAATTTAAGCTCAATATATGAGCGTTGACTTAAGGCTGCCCTCTGCTGCATTAAATTGGCATTGCACAGTGTCTGTTGGGGCTGGTCCATGAAGATAAAATTATCATTATGATTACTATACAGTGAAACTCAGTCTGCTTATAAGTGGATCTCATTTATATGGTTTGCAATGTGAATTGTCTGCCTTTTGGTTTCCTGTAACCAACACGCGCCACATGCAGCACATACTGTATCTACACTTTAATAGGTTAATTTTATAGGTTTTACTCCAAAAGCACATACACAACAGGGATTTGCGTTTTATTGCAACTGCATTCAACATTAAATACCATCCCTTCAGTGCAGCAGTTGCAAAGACGTGGCAAGATCTATAAGAGGAAGAGGGGCAAACAATTTTCTTGTAACACACTCTTTGATTTCACTCCAGGACATTTCAGAGTACCAAACATATTGTCCATCAGAGAGTCACTTTGAATTGTTAAAACCACAAAGAACACTAGCTTCCTCTCCACTTGGTCTACATGAGGACATAAAAAAAAAAAAAATCCAAAAATTTGGAACGCCGACAACCTTTCAGCTGCACATGCTGTTATGAAGACTCAGAAGTCTTACGTTTGCTTACGCTTGCCACCAGAGAGCACTCTTGTTCTACGCAAAGTGGCAAATAAACAGGCATTGAATTGAAAGTAAAAATGGATTATTGCAAATGTAATAATGTGGTTATTTTGTTATGTGAGTCAAACAAAGGTAAGCACTCTTCTCTTTTCCCGGCAGGAAAACTGCTGAACGCTGTTATATAAAATGTGAGACAGATGAGAAGGTGAAAGTTTTATTCATTAAAAAAAAAAAATCATATCACTTAAGTGACTTGCAGAAAACTAAGGAAACATATTTGAAGAGTGCCATTACACATACTGTACAAATAATAAAATAAGCATTAGTTTAAAAGAAATACAAGCATATATAATTTATTTGAAAGGGTAATGTTTCACATCTATGCTCTTAGATTAAGTTGCCTGGCTGAATCACAGAAATCCTGCTGACCTCGACTCATAAAAAGATACTCTGTAATCAGGAGACCGCTGCTGATGAGGTGGGGTTTTTTTTTTCCTTTTCCAATGGCTGACATTGGACAAGTATGTATTTTATGTAACCTGGAGAATAATCAAGAATTCATACTTCAAAGATGATTATGTATCCCTTGTAAATATATGCGAACCATAACATCATCTTTCCCAAGTGAGAATTAAAGCAGACTTATGTCATTGCCTCCCTGCTGGCCTCCACTAGAACAAATCTGAGCACTATTAAAGACAGGAATGCTAGAAGATTACTTTTGATCCCATAACCAAACAAAGCCCTGCCAGTCCCTGCCTGGGTTTCATAAGGACATACCCACTTTATTATGTCTGGCTTACTTTCTCTGCGGCTCAAGGTAAAAAAGAAAAAAAAATCTACCCTGACTTTGTCTCATGATCTCTCAGCACTATGTCATGTGCTTTCAAAAGGCTGGTAAACATTGTAAGCTCTGTTGCCAAAATATAGGCTGTAGGCTCACTCTCAGAATCAACATACGCAAGATTGGTGTGTGCTCTGTAACCACGGGACAGGTGCTGAACACAATATAGTGGAAAATTAACAAGTCAGCAATGTGGCTTTGTCGTGTCAACTCTTCCAAGAATGAAATCTGCCCATAATTCAATTTTTTAATGCTAAGAGAAAAAAACAAACATTTGATATGTTCTCACTGATGGTAAGTCTTTTTTGGATGTGGAGAGAGAAATTGAGCATTTATCACATTTTTTTAAATATTATATCAATTCAGTCAACTCAAAACTCTTTATACAGTGAGTATAAAGCAATATTAGAGATACCTGTATATACAATCCCTACAATCGGACCATCTCCCATGAGTAAGTGAAGGTGGGAAGGAAAAACTCCCTTTTAATACCAGAAGAACCAACTTTGGGGAGGGGCAGCTATCTGCTATGATTAATAGTATTACCTTCATTTTACTAGAAAGTCCAAATGAGACCACAATGTCTTTTACAAGAGACACCTGCCCAAGACAGCAGCCATATAAACTAAAAAAAAACAGTAGTTGGTGGTGGTGGTGGTGGGGCGGGGGCAAGATATCAGTTAATGACATGCAGTAGTAGCACGTAAACACAGGGAGTGAAAAGAGTAGAGTGGATGAGTCTAAAGCTGCACAGGAGAAGATCCTGCTGCAGGTTATGAAGTGCTTTCATGGGATAATGTGACATTATGAGGTCTTTGAGATTTGGTAGGGCCTGATCACTCAGGACTTTATGAGGATAAGGATTTTAAATTCATTTCTGGATTTAATAGGAAGCCAGTGCAGAAAAGCCAAAATGTGAGAAATAGGATTCTCCCATTAGTCCCTACTAGCACTTTCACACAGCATGGACTAAAGGCTTTTCAGGGAGCTACAATAGTCCTGCCTAGAAGTAACAAATACATGAGCTGGTTTTCAATATCAGTTTGAGACCCGATGTTTCTAACCATGGCAATAGTGTGCAGACGAAAGAAAGCGGCCCTAAGTTTGTTTAATGTGTAAATTACAGGACATAACCTGATCACATGTTCCTGGCATGTACAGTTATATGAAAAAGAAAGATTTCACAGGATTCTTTGTCGTGTGAAAAATTAAGTGCACCCATGTCGCTTCCTTATGAATTATGTGACTAATTAGTAGCCAGGTGCTTCTAATAAAATGCACTTGATTAACTGAACATCAGCAAATGTGAGCACCTCTGCGAAAGCAGAAGTTTCTGCAGTTTGAGGGTCTCAAGCATTCAGATGTGTGTTAATATAATGCCAAGGAGGAACAACATCATCAGTGCTTAGAGAAGCAATTGCTGCTGCCCATCAGTCCGGGAAAGGTTCTAAGGCCATTTCCAAATTGGGGCATGGCTGCAGAGGAGAGGTGGGGCACTGGTTTCAGGGAGGGGCATCAAGGGAGGATGGGAAGCTGCTCAGAATGAAAGTGAGTGTGTGTATGTGTCTTTCCACGCAGTTGCTGGCAGGAGGAGAGGATGCGACTGAGCTGAGCCGAGGTGGATACCTAGCTGGGATGCAACCGGAACAGTGTGATTTATATAAAATGTAAAATTAAAAGGGTGTTGTGTAAACCACCGGAGTGTAGCTCAAGTGTGTTCAAGATCAAACCAAGGCATTGTAGGCCACAATTACATTTAATCACCATTATCTGCTCCACTCACCACTGTTGCATCTTCCTCTTTTTTATTCTGTTTCTTTAAATTTTCAGACAGATAACTTCTTCATTTTTCATTATTGTTTTCATTAGGTGAGTGCTGATGTTCTTATTAATATAATATGAACATTGCTGCTGCTGTAGTTTAAA
>VUQK01012268.1:0-16333 GCA_015106715.1 Bujurquina vittata
AAACTTGCCTAAAATTTTAACTGTGAAATCCTGGTAATTTCAAAGGGTTCAAATACAAAATTATTCCAGCCTCTGCAGTTACCCTCGGTTTTACGGAATGTTTTAGCACCTTTAAGCTCATTGTTTTGCCTTCATGACACAGAACGTTTTACCAGAACCTTTACCATTTTGGTTCTTCTGTGCTGACTGTTAAGTGTTTGATTACCCATTAATCATAATGCTACACACACATCATCATATGCAGCTTGTTCTGCTGCTCAGATGGCAAAAAGTGTCACATTCTGCTGCTTAAAGTCATAGTAATATATGCTTGCAACAAAACAGCATGGTTTTGATTAGTGCAAGATCATTAAAAGAAATTATAAGATCAAATAAGTCAAAAAATTTTTTTTACTACTACATAAATTTTCATTTGGTTAATAAATCTTATTCTGATAATTCTAAAAACAGCCGATTTAAATATTAGCTATTTTAAACTCTAATTTACCCCTGTGGACTTTATACAAGCTCTCCAGGGTATAAATGAAAGCTGGCAAAACAAAGCTGTTCCAGTTCAAAGAACTTCGACTGCACTTAATTAATTGACACGTACAAGGAATCTGCTTTAATCTCAAAGCTTTAAATGCTTAAATTGTTCCTTTAACTCTCCCACTGAATTGCAGTTTCTCAGCAAGACAGATTTTAATTTTAAGCCACAGCATCACAGTGAGAGTAATCTAAAACTATCGTTGAGGTTAGGCAGAGGAATTCCTGTATTGACCTCCTTTCATTGGGATTGTCTTTCAGAGGCTTCACTCTAAGCTCAAGGTGGAAGCAATTACCTACAAGGAACCTTGATGTTAAACAATGCGTAAAATGTTGCCATAGCACAAAAGCTTCTTTTTGCTGTGTTTGAAAAGCTAAAAATGGTTACAGGTAAAGGTAGGCATATAATTATTCAGTCTACCATATCGGTAAAAATATTCCTTTTTAATGTATTTGCAATTTACCTGAAATTTTCTTCAGCAGTTTGTTTGGCATCAAGTTTTTTTTTTTCTTTTTCTTATGACATGTCTCCCCAGTATCAGATTTCTAGCCTTCGGAATGATTATTCTGTCTCCTGTTGTCACGGTAATGCATATAAATCAATCAAAGTTTGCAGCTATGTCTGTGAGAGCTTTCCACAAGTCATGCAGATCACATTCCAGCTAAAGGGGCCCACTGGCAGTCGAATTCAGGAAAAGAAAAAGCAGACAGTCGTGGGCTGATGTGAATGAATTAACATAATTCTATAATGTGAAAGCCTTCTTAATGTGCGGCAGATGAGTGGAAATGTACGTACGTATATTCAGGGCATTTATCAGGCAGACAAAGACAGGTTTTTCAGAGGCCACGTGGAACAGAGTGTATCCCCACAGACTACACACTGAACAGACAATCGAATAGGAAATGGTTAGAAGGGTTCGCAAGTCAGTGACTGTCTAAGACAAAACAAAGTTAGCGTGCCTGAGGGCCAGAATCTAAGTTAGGGTGTGAAAGCGCCATCAATCTAAACTATTTCTTATACACTCAGCCACAGATCCACGCTCTCACTGGGAAGGCTTGACCAGAGCGGGCCACACTTAGCCACACATCAAGACTGCCCATCTTTCGGAAGGAAAGAAGACCTCCCGGGAGTCCAAGGGAAATCAAGGGACACGCGGATGTGTGCTATTTTCTACCCTTGTGGGACAGTTAATTAGGGTGGAGATTATTCTATGGCATCCACATACCAGTGTACTCAAGAGTCCCATAAGGGCTGATTCCAGTGGCTGCACTTCTCAAGAAAACAACATCCTACATGCGGCACGGTACTCTGCGTGCGTGGGTGTGTGTTTTCGTGAGTAGACACATGGCTGAAAGCATTTATTTATTTACTCACTCACTCACACCTTTCCACTGGCTCAAAGTCAACCACATACTGAGCTAAGTACATGAGTGTGTGTATTATGTTGGCCTGTTTAGCATTCATTAAAAAATAAAGCAGTGCATTAGCTTCATTCCTATTCTTTCATTACCTCCTGTGAGATGGTTTATTTTGTGGAAACATGCTCATAAAGTGTTAGTGTAAGTGGGGTTAAGGAGACAATTAAAGGACTGTTCTGCCCAAAATAAACTCCAAGTAGATAATCTGCTCAAGTGACTCAAGACAAACATTTAAAGCTGGCTCGGCCCTCCGACCACAAACACTCACAGGAGAAATGTTTGTTCAGTCTATTGTTGAGATCGGTGGAAAAGGAGTTAGCTGCAGGTCGTGCCAGACTGTTCCCGGTTAAATGTTAGTGTCAGCACAAAAGCTCGTGTTTAACGGGATCGGTCAGGTTTCAACATCAAATCTGTTAAACGGCAAATAAAGGATAAAGGAAAAACCCTTTACACTCCACTTACATAAAAGGCTCTATCTAACTGGCCAAGCCTTTAAAGGTCAGAATATGAAGCTTTGGTTGTAAAAAATGGCCAGCTGGAATTTAGCAACCTTAGTTAAATAGAATAAAATCCTAACTGAACCATAAAAATTGAGTATCATTGACACTGTGTTTAAGTTTAACTATACGGTATTTAGAGTTCTCATTTAAAACCATCAGTTAAAGATGCAAGCTCATTTTGAGTTTACGCATGAAGGGTAAACTGTTTAAATAAATCTTCAGTGGGCTTAGAAGTAAGGTTGAGTGATTTTCCAGCATACATTTAAGGATGGTTAGCTTGGCTTTTTTTTTTCCATACTTGAATATTCGCTTGAAAGCAGCAAAGAAATCCAGAAGTCCACTGAAGTCCAGATCACATTAGTGATACCCCCTCCCACTCCTCACCTTAAGTATCATCTCTGCACGCGTCATGCCTTTAACCACTATCTTGGTGTAGCTGGCAGGTGCCTTGCGGAGCACCTGGGAGCCTATGGAGGGCAGATCCAACAAGACTGTCTTCAAGGAGTGAGTGTCAAGGAGAAGCTGGTGGGACAGTTTACACAAGACTTAAACTCAGCCACAGAAGGTCAGTCACTCAAGAATAATCATACAGTTAGGTCTTTAAGCTTTTGGACAAGTACACAGTTTTATAGTTTCGCCTCTGTTCACCACCACAGTGGATTTTGAATCAAACAATCATGATGCAACTGAAGTGCAGACTTTAACTCAAGAGGTTTAACAATAGTATTGCATTAACTGTCACAGCACTCATCCACCATGTCTGACAGATGATATGCTGTGATTTGGATCATCTTTTGTCTGCTTAATTTGTCATGAAATGATGAAGGAACAGGCCCCTGACTGGAGAGGACGACAAATAAAAATGGCCAAGTCCTAAATAGTTAATGGACTACTTTTGTTAAACCCCTTGAATTCAAGCTGAAAATCACATCTTATTTTATTTTAATATCCCTGTGGTGGTGTACAGAGACAAATCTACACAAAATGTTTGTATGTATTAGAACAGTAATGCACCTCAATAAAGATTACAATAAATGAAACTTACTTGTTCAGCTCCCACCATGCTGATAGGCTTACATCTGAACAGATGGTTGATGAATTTGGGAATGAAAGAACTAAGGATTGAAAGAATTGACAAATATAATCAACTTTAGGAACTTTCACATAGGGCTCACAGAAAGAAACATAAATGTGTGTTTATGTACTGTACTTTGTGAACTTGATGCAGAACTGTGTGAAATATTTCCGTGTGGAGGCGAGATTGTCCCTGATGATTGGCACATTTTGTTTAATGTGCATTATAATGGATGTCACGTAAGGACTCTGGTCACCAACATGCTCCACACTCTGCCACGGCATCTAGAGCGGCAGAAATAAAAGTTTAAGATATTTTTCCAACTGGTTTATATGATAATTCCTTTAAATGCACTGAAATAAAGATTAAAAACAAAAAAAACATTGCTTGTAAAAAACACATTCACAAAACAACGATGTATTCAATTTCAAGCATATTTATTATATAAGACGAATGTGTGAGCTTCAACCTTGCTCATAGCAGTTAGAGCGGGATCGCAGGCAGCATCAAGATCCTGAACAAGCAGTTGGATACTATTTGAGATCACACTGTGAAAACATAAAAGGTACATCATCACGCTCTTCACATGAGAGAAGGTAGGCTTGCTTTTTAAAGAGAATTAAAAGCTGGCCTGCAGTTGTCACGTACGTGCTGAATGTGTCCATCTCCCCTGTCAAATTAATTCTCTCCACCAAGACTTTGTCTACCTTCTCCTTCAGTTTCTCTTCCAACTGCAACACAGAGACAAAAAAACAAAAAACAAAACATAAATGTGCACATAAACACACAAAAATGCCCGAGAATGGATGAAACCTTTAAGGCTTTAATCATGAACGTTTTCCTGATCAAAAGTGTCAGTCTGTTAATTGTCACCATGGCAGACATCGTGCACCTTCTAAAGGATATTGCCTGCTGATAAAGACCTAACTGACGTGATACAATGGCACAAATATGTGTACATGCCTGCTGTGTGGTAGCCAGACAGTACTCTGCAGTGCTCAGAATGCTACAGATCAGGCAGAGCTCGTCGACAGTGAACTTTGCTGCTTCAGAGCCTTCTTTTTCCTTCAACAGACTGCTGATGGTGAGACCCCCGCTGTTAGTGCTGGATCTGGACAGAGATTGACAAAATGAGAGGCAGAAAGCAGTACAGAGAATGACACAGAACAGAAAGCGACACAGTGGTCATGGTTAATATGAGGAGAAAGCAAGAGAAGAAAAAAAACCCAACAAAAACTTAAAAAGGTCTGCAAACTAACACAGGTAAAGAATGCATTTATTTGTAACTGAGACACAAACGCAGGGAATACTGAGCCAATGAGAGTTCATTCTAGAAACCCAGTCATTAATAAACGTCAAAACAAATATATGTGTTTAAAACCACAACACAGCTCATGCTCCTTTCAAGGGCCTCTTTCAAAACCAATTCACAGCACACCACACTGCATGGGTGTCTTTAAGTATACATATTAAGTGCATCTATGACAGCGTATGTATACAACTCCGAACATGATATGCATCATCGCCAGGCTCAAGTGTGCAATTAGAGTGCATGGATACTCCTTTGTGTCCGTGTGTGTACACACACCAAAGCTAGTGTTGAGTTCTTAAGTGCCAGTGAGCCAGAGATGTTTTTGCTGGTAGCATTTTGGGTTTTGCCACAACTTAACCAACTCCAGATTGCTTCCAGCATGCTATTCTCATTCATCAAATACGGCGAGGACTGACGATGTTAGTTTCAGACTTGACTCCTGAACAGCCACAGCACCAGAACACAAGCATGACATCTGTGTTTGGAGAAAAGTTCATCCTAAATAAATCTGTCAGTGATTCAAATTTCTGAAAATTACTCATTTTTTCAAATGTTTCTTTTTTTGAGCAGATTAGCATCTTTGAACAATGTCATGTTAGTACTTTTTTATTTATGTGTAAATTCTCACAGAGAACCACAGAAACCACCTTCAGTGAAAAGCTAATAATGGAACGTTTACAAATGACATTTTAATTTGGATGGCCGAACCTGAAACAATCTTACTTAGGCAGGTTGCCGGAGAGGATCTTCCAGGCGTACTCTCTGAGGAATTTCTGGAAGATGGTTGTGAGAGCTATCATTGGTTCTCCAGTACTCAGCTGGGAGCACTGCACCATACACTTTTTGTAGTAGACAAAGAGGTCAGCACAGCTGGGCAGTACTGCTCCACCCTCCTCCGTGCCAGCCTTGGGAGGGCCTTGTGCCCGGAAATCAGCCACAAACCGGTCAATCAGCTCACCCAGATTCCTGCAGAAAAAGAAAAAAAAACAACAACAAGCAGACACGCATGCATAGATTAGGGCCTTGTGAAATTAATTAAATCAATTACTAACAATATTGTGTTCTTACCCAATAGATCAAGTCATAGACAAACTAACAAGCACACAGAGTCAGATGGATAAATAGGAGAAAATAGCTCAAGCATCAAAATCATCAGTGCTGCAGTCAACAGGTCTGCAGCCAGTTGGTGTGGCCCAATCCTGCTGAATCAAGGAACTAAAGCCAAGAACAAAACAAGCAGGCCACTGTTCTCTTCTGCTATGTCCCACTGGGGACAAGCTGATCTGGCCCTTGCCTGTAAGGCCTTTGGACAGAACTAAAATGAGGTTGTAGCTGCAGAATAGGTCAATCCCATCCCCTTGGACAGACAAACACTATTTAACGCTCCAAAGAGCCAAGAACCAGGGGCTGCATGCAAGCACCGTAGTCCCAGAACTGTTACAGGAGCCATCACCAACACTGGGGGAGGGGAGTGACTGAGTGAGAACGTAAGGGTGGTGGTAAAATAAGTGAAAGGGGAGGTGAAAAAAAAAATAGGCAGGAGGAATAAAAAGAAAAAAAAAATCAGACTTGGAGGGTTATAAATAAATAAAATAATGATCAAGAGAAACAAAAAGGAAACATAAATTATATAAAGGGAGACTGAAGAAAGGCTACCAAAAAGAAAAAAATAAAGAGGTGGGAAAGAAAATAGGCAGATCTGCTGCGGCAGCACTTATTCAACCTCCCTCTCGCTCTCTTTCGTTCAGTGTCTGTGGTTGTGCAGCTAATGGGAAACATTTATGCCACAGTGGATAGAGGAACAACGGATGGAAAGACAGAAAAGGGAGTGAAGTAGAATAGGGGTGGGGGTCTGATTGATGAGTGGGCAATGGAAAAAGCATGCATGTGCCAGCTTTATGCACAACCTGCTCCCAATTCTGGGTCTGTGTACCCTGACCCAATTTGATCTTCTCTGCTTCTATGAGTATGTGTTGCTCACTTGTCTTGGGATTCTATGTAGACATATAGATGAGGTTCAAAGCACTTGGAGACAATGCCATGGAAAGGGTTGTCTGGAGCTTTGGGCTTCTTTGGCTAAAGGAGGCAAAGAAAATGGATTATTAATGAGCAAAGGTAACAAGACATTTTAAGAAAGTTATTCATCAAATGAAGCAATATCTGACAGCACCATTATGTTGCCCAAAAATATCAGATGACGTCAAAACATGTCAACTCACCTTAGCAAGATCTCCATCCTTGTCTGTGCCCGCATCCTCTGCTGGGTCATCCTCCAGAAAGGGGTTAGTTGGGTCTAGTGGGCTCTCTGGTCTCTTCTGCTGTAAAAATAAAGATAGAAATTTTTCAGTAGTGCTCAGTTAGTAGACCATGAAAGAGGTTAATTTTCACTAAAGAATTTGTTGTGTGTGTATGTATGTGTGTGTGTGTGTGTGTGTGTGTGTGTATGTGTGTGTGTGTGTATGTGTGTGTGTGTGTATATATATATATATATATAAAAAATAAGGTATTTAATATTAAATCCAGGATTTATTACCTTTTTGTCAACACAGACCAGGCTTTCATGAAGCTTCACCTCCAATAATTAAATTCCACTCAACCAAATCCCTGATTGAATTACCAAACCAGCATGGGTGTTAATTGAACTGAAGACAAGAGGGACTCTGTCTAGCCTAAACATTATCAGTTCTGAACAAGCCTGGCCTACTTGGCCGTGGCAAAACTAATTACGCTCCTTATAATCCATCCATTCTGTGTGTATCACTTCCACCTCCACATGGCAGAATGACCTGGATTAAAAGATTTCTTCAGGCTGTGACCCACCAAAAGCACTCAGTATGTGTGTGAGCAAAATGAGCTATATATCAACAGTTTCATGTAAATAAACAAGAAAAAAAAAATCAAAGATATGTTTTGACTCACTGGGATTAATCGGCATCCTCCAATTTGGCTTAAACTACAACAAAACCTAACTGGAAGTATTTCAGCGAGCATTCAGTTCCAACTGGAGAGCACATGTTTTGAATCAGGTTACCATGTGACAGCATTTAGATGACTTTTCATATAACGAGAAACGTGTCACTGAAGGGGTGCATTCATGTCGCAATTATGATCAAATTTCCTCTCTCTAAACTTTATTTGGATATTTGCTTAAAATCTCCAAGGTGGCTCGCAGACACGAATTGTTAGCCATGTGTTGTTTGTCTCCGGGTGCTTTTCTTACTCCGGGTGCATCCGTCAAAGTGCATCCTGTAAAGCGTTTAGCCAGCAAGCCCTCAAAGTTCGTGGTCCTCTGAATGGCAAACAGAAGCAGCTTCACCTCAATCTCCTTAGCCCGTGTTCGCATCACTTTGGCTAGCTCTGCCCTTTGGGAGTAACAAAAAACACACACAAAACAGACATAATGTCAATTTGAGCATGTTACCTCTAATTTCTATAATTTAACATTCCAAAAAGTTTGACACTGCTGCAATTTTGGCCAGATGGTTTTCATTCTCAGTAGCAACACACTGCGCCTGCTCACTTCTACGTCTTCTCATGTAGTTGAGGGGAAAGAGACTAAGAAGTGTTTCCCACTAGGTCACTGCTCATGTAGGCCACATACGTCAACTGCGCAGAAAGCTGTACCAGATCCCAGAGCTAGGCCTGGCACGCCATAACAGCGGGGTTCTTTTCATAAAGCCGAAAAGTCCTAACAAGCAATTTCTCGATTTCTGCCTGGATAATTTAATTCAAATTCGCCTCAGCCGGACAGACACACAGTATTCACTAATCAGCATAAATTAGACCAATTATACATGGCATAAATCATAACCTAATTTCCGTGTCAACACATGCCTCTAGATGGGTTTTAAATCATATATGTGTCTTTACCTGGTGATGTGGCAGAACTCCACAGCAATACGTTCTGTCATGCACCACTCTTCGGGAAACATGCGTCCATATTTTTCCTCGTAGTCCAACAGCTGCCGCTTGATCCAGGCGTAGCGGCGATCAATTTTATCAAGCCAAGCAACCTGATAAAACAAGGATGGATGTTTCTTTTTAAATGAGATTTGACTCAGCTTCCCTCTATTATGAACCTGTATAGTAAATGAATAGTTAGTGCTTACATCTTGATTTTCCTGGAAGAGGACCAGATACTCTGAGAGGTGCTGTCTAATAAACTTTTTGATGATCTCTTGTTTGATGCGTGGATCGAGCACATTTGCCACCAAACAGGCATCTCTCAGCACGTTACTAGGTCCACCTGGTCTCTGTGAGAATTGTTTGGGACATGAAAGTATGTTTTGTTTTGTTTTGTTTTTAAGAGAGGAAGATAAGGAAAGAAGGTACTTCAAAATGGAGAGTTCCAGGAGAGACATTTACCTTCGAGCCCTGAGAGGGAAAGGCTTCTTCAAAATCTGCCAAGATCTGAGTCCCCAGCTCACTCTGTGCCGCCTTTACTCTAGAGAGGTCAAAAATGGTCACTAAGCAATTAACTGTTATCTCAGCCCATCTTGCAGAAATTACAGTATTTTATTGCAAACCTCCAAAAATACAGAACAACAGAGCACAGAGGCAGAAATATTTTGGTTCACCAGCTACTGTGACTGAGACATTTTATGACTAAAATTAGTTAATAGATTCCTTATTTAAATTTTTGTTCAAAAAGTCAAAGAGGAAAAACATCTTACAGCTGTCAGCCTTTTATTCACAATCAAATTTAGACACGCATAATGGACGCATGTGTTTTTGAAAGGTTATAAAAACTAAAAAAACAACCAAACACACAACAACAAAAAAAAAAATCAGGGTAAAATGCTTTGTACCCCCCACCCCAAAAGAAAAAAACCCAAAAAACATTCAAGCTAGGTTAATCAAGTATAGCATCCAATGGTATGAATGTCATTCCAAATAAACAGGAGAGGGTCGAGATGCAATATCGCTTCTGGATATTGTCTCAACATCTCTCGCTCTTCTGATTGGCTTCAGGACATTAGACCCTAATTATACAGTGACTGTGCAGCTCACAGTGATTTCTGTGGCATCCATCTGGCCACAGTTGAGCCGTATGACTTAGTCAGTGGGGAAAGCATTAAGCGATAAAGTGAGAAAGGCTTATTAAAAAAATAATCAAAGTTAAACTTGCTCAAAAGGTGACAGCTACACTGGCACCATTTAGTCACAGTTCAAAGTACTGTCTGAACAAAAAAGGTTAATTTCTCAGTGAATTAAACAGAGGAATGTCAAAGAGAGCCTGACATAAAGCTATAATGTGCATATTAGTCAGTTAATTTCACATTTTTAAAGAAACCTTGCTTTAAAAAAAAAACTCTGTGTAGCATTTTCTTGTCTGCATCTGTAGTTGTGTTGTTGCTAATGTGTATTCCCCATAGACTACGGTCTGTGCAGCCCGCGTTTCTCTAGGATAGGTCTTGATACTTTCTATTGACTGTCCAGCATCCAGCTGTCAGCCCTGCCTTCATATCTTCCCTCCTCTCCGTGTCTTTCCTATCATCCTTCTCTCCAGCAGAGTCACTTCTTCCACGCAGCTGTTATTTGGTATGAACACTGTCTACCACACCTCAATCAAAACAGAACAGAAGGTCATCTTTTTTCTTTGTTTTTTACAGATCAGCTCTGCTTTGAACCTGAATATTAAACTGCTTAATATGTCCCATACTGATTCTGGTGTTCTTGGAAAATATTAGTAAAAATGGAAATTTGGGAAGAGCTTTGTGAGACAACAACAGCACAACTAAGAACAGTGTCTGCGTGTGTGCGTGTGTGTGTGGTAACATTCAGATAGTGGCACGACTGAGTCAACAAACATCATTAAATGAAGAATCACGTTAGAGCTACGGGACTGATGAGTGACATTGTAACAATGATTAATCTCAAGGACTCAGTGTGAAAAATACATTTTCCGCACACACGCACGCAAAAGGAATACATGGAGATGAAAACACAGCCTCAGAAATAGTGTGTTTCTTCTCTCTCACAATGGAAGAAATTCTGGCATAATGCAACCCTATTCAGCAAATTTCCTTCCTGTGTTTCCCTGTATGTGTGCAATATCTGCATAAACAGGATGTAATAAGCAACATTCTTCACCTACCAGTGTTACGACTTTCCAACTGTATTTCAGCTGTAAGGAGAAATCACCCTGTGGCTACTAGAAATGAGATCTTGAGTTATGCTTCTCACCAAATTGTCCATATGAACTTGAGCAAAACACTAAATGGAATTAAGAGCTGGTGCAACACAGCAAATATGCAGAAAATATACAACATGGGAAAAAGGAAAGTCAAAAAACGGAGACAGAATGAAGCTTATGGAAGCGCGTACTTTTTCTGGCCACTTCATTAGTTACATCCGTTTGCCCCTGTTTGCTTTCAGAACTGCCTTAATTCTTTGTGGCACAGATTCAGCAAGTTACTGGAAACATTCCTCAGAGATTTTGGTTCATATTGACACGATAGCATCACACAGTTGCTGCAGATTTGCCATCCATGATGTGAATATCCCATTCCCCCGGATCCCAAAGGTGCTCGCTTAGACTGACATCTGGTGACTGTGAGTGCAGTGAACTCACCGTCATGTTCAAGAAACCACTTTAAAATTATTTGAGCTTTGTGACATATTATGCTAGAAACAGGCTTCAGAAGATGGGGTACAATGTGGTCATAAAGGGGTAGACATGGTTGGCAACATTATGCTGTGGCATTTAAACAATGCTCACTTATTACTAAGGGGCTCAAATTGTGCCAAGAAAATATCCCCCACATCATTACACCACCAGCAGCAGCCTGAACAGTTGATACAGGCTGGATGGATCCATGCTTTCATGTTGTTTAGGTCTGACTGTTCCATCAAATCTTTTGTTCATTTTGGATGAGCCCATGCAAATTTTAGCCTTAGTTTCCTGAGGCATTAACAACGAGGCATCAACAATGTTATCAAAAGGCATCAAAAAAATCTCAGTAGATTCTGAAATACTCTGGCACCACCAACCATGCCATGTTCAAAGTCACTTAAATCACCTTTCATCCCCATTTTGATGCTCAGTTTGAACTTCAGTTGACAGGTCTAAAAGCACTGAGCAATGCCAGGCTGAGAAGATATTTCTACTAACAAGCAGCTGAACAGCTGTTCCTAATGAAGTGGCCAGCGAGAATACAGTATAAGGTTAATTATAAATAAAAGGTTCTGTCAAGTAGAAAATACATTAATATATGACCAAAAAATGGGTTTTTTTGCGCACTCGCAAAATGATACATGCATAGGTGTTATACGCAACAAATAAGCTAAATACACCAAACTGTTTTATTTTAGATAAATTGTGACTTAAAAGGAGTGGGAAACAAGCAAGTATTATAGCATTATTGCATAAGTATTACAGCTGCCACATTTAGGTATTCACATAAACAAGCAGTTGTGTGTTTGTGCGTGTGTGTGTAAGTTACCTCTCTGAAAGCTGTCTGATCTGGGGTATGCCCATATACTTGTGGAAATGTTCAAGCACGTTGACCACTCCCTGCAGCAAGTTGGCCACCTCACCGTACTGCCTCTTTCTGGTCATGGCTCTGGAGCATAAAACATGTGTAAGTATTTTTGGTAAAAATTTGAAAAACAATCCAAACCTGTATTCTGTGACTGCAAGTGTCAAGTAGTTAAACCAAACTCCTCTATAAAAATGTGCATCATTCCAGCTGCATGTCACTCACTGGCTGTATCTTGAGACAGCTATAAGAAAAATGTTATTGTTATTGTTTCTATCTATATGAAAAGAAGGTGAAAGATGAAAGGTTCTTGTTTCAGACAGTTTCACATGTTGCCGTATGGAGAAGCTTTTACCGTAGCGCCAACAATTGTTCTGCACCACTTTTTAACTTTGGAGTAAAATAACACTCTTGTGTAGCTGATGATTTGTTGATTACATTATACAAGAACCTACCTGAACCATGGGTGTAGATGATACACAAAAAAAATCACTCATTATCATGTTGGGGAACTTTCTGAGTATTTCAGTTGTTAGTATACCCAGGTATACCCACTCTAAAGAGTCGACGCCCCCTGCCAGCATATGCAGGTGGTTCAGGGTGGTGATGGAAGTAGTGAGGTGGCGCTTGGCATGGTCCAACTGCTTTATGTCCCGTGTAATCTCTTTGACCTGGGCAGGAACAAGTCAGATGGGATAGGCAAATAACCGACAAGGAGAAAGGGCAGAGAAAGCAACATGTAAACAAGGAGGAGGTCAAAGTAAACAAAATGGAAAAGAAGAAGCACAGAAAGGAGAATGAATGGTGCACTGCATGATGCGATATGACAAAAGAGACAGAGCTGGATCAACGGCGCACCCACTGCTTTAAGAAACTATTTTTCCTCGATGCCTCCTAAGGGAGAGTTGGCTTGCCACTACTCCCCCTCACCATCCCAACCCATCACCTATGTAAACACTCATCCTACTGGCCTTCCCATGACTCTTTAAGGCACAATAAGTGGATTTTAAATAACTTGCCTGACTGTCCTGCGTTGTAACAGAACGTTGTAGACTCTTGCCCCTGCTAGCGCGGTAGCTTCAGAAAGCTACCCGTGTGTGTGTGTGTGTGTGTGTGTGTGTGTGTGTACCATTTGTTCAGACTTCTCAGCCTTGTCCTTAATGTCTTTGATTTTTCCAAAGAGCTGCTGGATGGCTATCTGGGCCTCCTCCAAAGCCTGCACAAAATAAACAGAGCAACACAATAAGAAGACTGCTACAATATAAGTACCACTAAAACAGTTACTCTCACACATTATTTGCATGCTAAGGCTGCTGGCTGGTCAGCCGCTAGAGGAGAATACAAAACAAGAAAGAAAGTGTTAAATGTTTGGCTCTTGTTTGGGAGGGATACCACTGTCTCCATCTTCATGCCAATTGTGAACAAGTCAACCTAATAAGTGCCCTTTAAGCTCTATTCTCGTGTGTAATATATCATAAATTAAATAAATGTCCTTGATTTTATTTCACATTGATACCTTTCTTCCCCCAAAGCAACAAATAAACAACTCAAATTCATTAGAAGAGAAGATGGAAAGCCTGCCAGGAACAGTTGGTAAAACGGATTTATTCTTTAGTAAACATTCAATTAAAATCTGTCTGCCTGAATAAAAGCATCAACTTCCTGATAAATCAAATTTTCAAAAGTAAGTTTGGACTCCGAATGATGTTTTGCTGTGAGAAGCAAGTGTTTGCTGGAATATTTGTCTGCCATTTATGGTTGTGGCTGCTTTTGTCAAATTTCCATGGAATGTTTTTTTTGTTGTTGTTTTTTATTAATCTGATCTGACCAGTGGCTTTGGTCCAGGTGAAAACGATCCTGCTAATGCCTATTCCCAGCAATGTCATACATACTAATTATGTGTAGAACTGACACGTTAACTAGATAGCTGACACTGATAGATCCTAAGCTGACATATAAGCCATAAGGCTAAGCACTGCATAAAGGCTGTCACTATAAAGGCTAAATACATCATTAGCAGCTTGAACAGCCTATTAAGTCAGGGCAGATAAAATTAGACAGTGAAACTTGTCAGAAAGCTGAGGTGCCATTCTAATATTTCCCCATCATCACACACAGCAGCTGTTCTTTGATAGTCCAGATTTTGCTCTGACATCTGATGCCAAGGTAACGGGCTTCATTTGGCCTGATGCTGTGGTGGCTCTGCAGACTCAGCTTTGACTGTCCTCGGACTCTTTTGAGCACAAGGAATGCCAACAGCCGGCACCAGCTGTGCAAGGAATTTACCACTTTTAAAAGCACCTCTAAAAAACATGTAGACCTCGAGTTAACAAACACGCACCCTGACACATAAATACAGCTCACACTGACAGCAGGGGATTAACTTTCCTTTCTGTTTGGTGTCAAAGAGCTGTGACAGTCTCCTAGAGACATTCAGTAAATGTAAAGATGACACAAAATGACTAGTTCATAAAGTCAGGAAACCCTAATTTGGCCTTTAACCCCTACAGAGGGCATTCTAACCTGTAAGTTCTTAAACTAAAATAGCATCTAGTTATCTGCTTCTATCTCATATCCTCCGTTCATTTTATGCTTCATGCCACCCTTTTAGTTTTCATGTAACTGGAGTAATTAATTGGAAAAAATGAGAGGTTAAGTGATCACTCTTTGATCTGTTGGTTGGGAGGAAGAAGTGCCACTGAATCTTTAAAGAGTTTCCCTGGAGGAGTTCTTAAACAAACAAAGTGCACACAAGAGGCTTAAACTTCCCAAGCTGAAATTTGTCGCTTATGCAGACTCAGCTGAGTCAATCTGGCTCGCTTCCTAGCACTCATTTCCTGTATTTAGCCTTGAGGAAAGCTGAGAGAGACCACTGCCCAGCAGGCGCCTCCATGCCAGAGATGTTATCTGCACTGCACACAAACACGCACATCCAAACCAGTGTATCCCTAACATGCAATAAGCTGCACATGTTCCATGGCACATATAAGGCTGTATTAGAAGAAGCAGAGAGCTTTTTTTCATTGTTTGAACACGGTTGGGATGCATTTTACTTCTCCCTCTGGCAGACTCGGAGTAGCTTTCTAAAGTAAAGGGCATACTTAATGTTGCTTCTGAGTTTTGTGCCAAACACAATAAATCTGATCAACAGCTGAAACCCTGCCTGAGCAGCTTTCGTGTACATTTCAGGGAGACAATTTAGACAGAGGAGAAAAGCTCAGGAAATCACCACTCATGTTAAAAAGGTTTGCTATAGCCAAGTCTGACAGAAAATAATATCAAAGGCAGCTTTTTTTATGCACTGTAATGTATTTAAGAGTGGCTGGCTACTATGCTGCTTCTACTGTTTTTCTTACAAACTTTATACTCTATACGAAGACAACCTGAGACTGGCAGAGTGATAATGTGCATACCACTGTGCAAAACTACTTATTACTACGATGATCAAGCTCTAAAGATGCAGCGTAAAATGCAGACTGACATGAGTTTCTATATGCAAGAGTTTCAATTATTAAATTATACAAGGTAAAGTTTGCAGCTATCATGCATAACTGCTGCCAGGAGAGCACAAAAAAGTTGAACAACCAGTTGTATTTTCCCTTACAGACAAACCTAGGCAAGCCTTCCTCCACACTTTACTGGGTTTGGACTTGAATTAGCAAGTAAGCACATGCACCATCCAAAGACTCAAAAACATCATCTACCAGCCACAGACAGATTTTTTCAGTGCACCAGCCACTCAGTAGTAAATCATTATTTTGTGCTTTAAAGCTACCAGCCACTTTTCTCTTTTTCATTTAACCATTATTTGGATGGTGGCTGGTGTTTAATTTCCCATAAGCCTGAACAGCAACCAGTTAACAGGATTGTGAACGGCAGGCAGAAAATGGTAAATATTTGGTCTTGTTCTTCCACAAATGAAACATCCATAAACCAAAATGATTTTACTTCCTATATTTCATTACAAAAAAAAAAAAAAAAGAAACCCAAAAAAGCCTTATTAAAGCCAGGGAAAAAAAAA